>CABHPR010131409.1:0-19502 GCA_902168415.1 Peromyscus melanophrys
CTGCTGCTTGCTGGCCTGCGTGGCATCAGGCCTGGCCATCTCTCCTCAGGAACCAAGCCATCTGTTGTACAGAAGAGTCTAGCCTAGTTCTGTGCTTCCCTCCCAGCACTGGCCCGATACCTGGCACTGTGTTGTCCAGTATGAAAGCAAGGCACCCGCCAACAAACATCTCCGTGGTCAACAGCACAGTTAGGATCTGATCCACTTCAGGAATGCCTGCGGAATAAGTCGGGGGCTGATGGGCTAGTGGCCTTTTCTAGAAGGCTGTGCTCAAGGGACTTCCCACCTGTGTAGTCCACTAACTTAGAGGCGATGGTGGCCGTGGAATATTCCAGAGCCCTGACCTTCAAGCCTGTCTGTACCTCTGTCTCCCATCTTTGGGGACAGCCTTCTGTCAGCTGCTAGTTACTGACTTAGGACAACACTTAGCCCCTGTGAACCCATGTTCCTCTGAAAAACAGAGGTAGTAATAGAATTTTGTGGAACCATTGGGAAAATTAAATGAGCACATATAAAACTTGATAAATAGCTAGGCTCATGCTTGCAATCCAGCCTCATTTTACAGGTACTAGGGAAGTGCTGTACCATTTAAGTGGTTTCCAACCCATGTGTAAGAATTTTGAGAGACCACCCCATTTTCCCCCATCTCTCAAGACAGTAGAGAACAAAAGGTACCTGTGTTGATAGCACCTGGGTTGGAATCCAGGTAATTGGGCAGCGTGAGGCCAAAGAACATAGAGAATCCCAATACAAAGAGGTTGCGGGAGGAGTTCATGTCCACAAACTGCAGATTGGACAGTCCCACGGCGGTGATCATACCTGCCACAGCAGAACCACTAGACTAGAGATGCAGCCTGGCTAGATGGGACCTGCCACTCCCACTGGGCAGATACCAAACACTCACCAAAAAGGGTGCAGAACATTCCTCCCAGGATGGGGTCTGGGAGCGAGGCGAAGAGGGCTGTGAACTTGCCAATGGCACCCAGGATTAGCATGATGCCTGCACCATACTGCACAACTCGGCGGCTGCCCACCTGTGGGAAGCCAGGGGCTGGCTAGAGCCAGAAGCAGGGCCAGTTCCAGGGGGCAGGGTGTTAGGCCTATAAACGGACTCCAGCCCTGGGGAAGTAGATTGAAGGTGGGATGCTCTCACAGGGTGGGGCTAGGCCAAAGCCAAGGCTGCTTGGAAAAGGAACGAGCTGCTCTGGCTGCTGGCATGGCACCTTAGTAATCCCTAGGACCCCAATGTTGGGGCTGGATGAGGTGGACCCGTTGCCTGTGCCCAGTAGCCCGGCGATAATGCAGCAGATGCCTTCAGTGAAAATTCCCCTGTGAAGAAATGGTGAGTGGGGTGTTGGTCCAGCCTCATCGCCAGTCTGTCCTGTCCTCTGGGCCCACTGCCTGCCCCTCTGGGACTGTGCAGACTGGCATCATCTACAGCATTCCACTCTGGAAGCCAGGAGTCAGTACCAGCACTGTGCCCCAGTACTCACTCCCTTGGACAGTGCTGAGCTTCAGTTCCTCATGTGTACCGTGGAGATAATGAGGGTCCCTACCTCATAGCATGGTTAGCCACTGCATAGCAATGCACCTAAACTGGGTACACAGTTGTGGGTAACTAACTGGCTTCCCTGGGACTCTCAGCAGTTCTAGAGTGAGTAATTCCCCATTCCATACTCAAGAAAATGAGGTCTAGAGGTAGGAGTGACTCTTGCCCAAGCCTCTAAGCGTGGGACCCAGTCCTATCCTACACTTGCTCTCGTAGTGGCCGCTCAGGTTCCGACATCGAGGTGGGCATACCTGTTGATAGCATGTACTGGAGGGGGTGGTGCACCAGCCAGCCGGGCACAAGCATAGTAATCACCAATGGACTCGATGATGCCTGCCAGGGTGGCACTGAACATCCCCAGAACTGCGGCCACCGTCACTGTGGGTAGGCCCCACTGGCCTGGGTTGGAGACAACAGAATAGGTTCTTGAGGAGGCTATGGTGGGTTGGGAATCGATGGGGTTATTAGAAAGGGAGAAGTAGGGAGGTCTCACTGAAGCACAGCTCTGGAATAAGGTTTGGGGGGTAAACCACCATGTGGCACCCACAAACGGGGCTAATGCTAGCTGCATTGTCTGCTGGACTGGGGTCACGAGGTATCTCACAGGAGGTTCAGTTGGAAGCAGGAGGGACCCGAGTGGGCTTGCTCACATGGGTAGGGGATGCGGATCCAGGGTGAGATAGCCATGATGTCCCCTCGGGCATCCGTTCGTGCCTGGAAGCCGTAGGCTGTGGGATCTGCAGGCAGCACATCCGTCAGGGTCAGCACATAGCAGAGCAGCCACACCGTCATGATGGCCAGGACGATCTGGAGCAGGTGGGGCGAGGGGGTGCTGCAGGCACTGGAGAGAGACCTGGTGCAGACTAACCAGCTCCTGTGTCAGCACCAGCCCCGGAACCCTGGCTGACACTCAGCCTCTGCCTGGAGCCCCTGTCCTTGCCCCAGCCTTGTCCTGGCTCAGGTCTTCCCCTTTCCTAGTCCCAGCGTCTGCCAGCTCCTCACCGGAAACATCTTAAAGATCTGGATGCGGAAGAGGGTGAGACCCTTGCCCCATCGGTAGATGGGCAGCAGGAAGGTGAGGTTGCGTAGGTACTGGGAGAACAGGACGATCAGTAGAATGGAGCTGGGAGTAGAGAGAGGAGGAGAATAGCTGGAGGCCAGGCTGGCACCTGGAAACGGCAGGAATGAAGGGGTTGGGGGCAGGGCCTAGGACTGGGCAGAAATAGTCCCATTGCCTGCTCACCAAGCTGAAATGCCCCAATGGGAGCCAGCTCGGTCACCAGCAGCTTGGAAAACAGAGAGACCAATGAGGGAGACAGTGGGGGTGACCGTGAGAGGCCCAATGTAGCTGAGCAGGGCCCCAGGCAGCCCCATCAGCCCAATCACCACCTCCACCATGCTGGACACCATGATTGCACCCTGGACCTAAAAAGGCAAAATCGGCTGTAAGTCAACTTTGACCTGGTCACTAGCAGAATGTTCAAATTTCTCAACCACCTCCTTGAATACAACTCAGCAGTATATGCAAACCACCTATCTACCCCCCCCCCCCAGCCCAATCTCTACCCACCTCTCGAATCCGAGGATGCCAGATATGAGAGGTATTCAGGGGCATACTCCAGTTACCATAGATCTCCTCTGGGGACAGAGTCGGAGAAAACACAGTGCCATGAATTACACCCTGGTATCTAGACTCTGGGCAGCTGCCCAGACCTCCAAGACCTCTCCTCCAGCGCAGACATCAAAACTGAACTCACCTTCTGGGGGACACTTCCACCTCTCCAGGGCCAGGATAGCTTTGGCTGGAACCAGAAATGCAAAGGCACTGGCCTGGAACAGTGGCAGCCTAGAAGGTGGCAGAGTAGCAGCGGTGGGTGGTGGAGCAGGTTAGGAAAAGGGATAGAAAACCGGAGGTTTGGAGGAAGGGTCAGAGAGAGGGAAGGCACTGAGGCCTCAGGGGGACTCTCGTCAGTTCACACCCTGCGCTTTGTCTTCAGCCTTCCATCTCAGCCCCCGGGAGAGCCAGGTGCTCAAAAGTGGACCCCTCCATTTCTACATCGGAGGAATGCTAGCTCCCGTTCTCGTCCACCACCACTGAGCCAACCGATTAGAATTGTTCATCCGGGACTAGGAATCCCCCGTGTCCACAGAGATGCTGGAAGCCTGCTCACAGGGCTGCGCAGTGGGGCGGGGAAGCAGTGCCCCTAGACTTTTGGGGTAGAGATCGGGTGAAGGAGACGCCCTAAATCATGGGCTCCCTAGGAGCCCAGCTACCTAGCGCTAAGGCCGGCCAGGTAGATGGTGCAGCAGACAGGGAAGAAACCAGACGCGCTCAGAGAGAACACCTGCTCTGCCGTGTGCAAGCAGGCAAGCGCGTGCGTGCGTGCGTGCGTGCGTGCGTGTGCTTATGAGCCGGGGAGGGGCAGCTCACCGGATGCCCACTGTAGTCTGGATGAGAGTGGTGATACCCACACAGGTGAAGATGGTGCCGATGAGCTGGCTGACCATGTGCTGGTCGCGGCCCACACACAGCGCCTCAGCCAGGAGGAAGGGTACAGCGATAGTGCCGCTGAAGCATGTCAGGTAGTGCTGAGGTGAGAGGAGATCAAGAGGTGGCCCCACAACACGCACATGGAGATGTGCACCCCAGGTCCATGCCCTGAACCTGGGCCACACCGACAGGGTGCTTACTCGAATGACATTACCCCCTAGAGATTACCGGAGAGCTACTGCTCACCATTGGGGGGGGGGGGCCCAGTCTCCCTCGGGTTATTCCTATGGCTTCTGTGGATGGGCCCTTCCTGTCTGTCATATGCCATCCACAATCTTCCCAGGTCACTTAACCTTCTTTGGCACTGCTGCTAGGTGGCGGTCATTGTGCTGGCCTTGTTTCTGTCTCTAGCCTGAAATGACCTTTTGTCCAGGGAGGGTTTGGGATATCTGGGGAGGACACCGTGTAGGGCTGGGGAGGCCTTGGGGAAACCAACCTACCTGGAAGCCCAGCAGGATGCACAGGTACCATGGCGGCACATCCTCAATCTTGTACAACATGTCAAACTTGGGCTCCATGGTCAAGGGTGTCTGCTGGTCCCTGGTGGAAGTCTCTGCCGAACCCAGGGACTCATGCTGGGGTAAGAGAGAGCTGCAGCTCAGGGCAGAGTGATGGACAGGCAAAGCCTATGCTGCCTGGACTAAGGGAGCCGCAATGGCCACCCAGCAATTCAGTGAGGATGGGCTGGATCGGCCGCCCTCCCCAGCTGGTGGTCACCAGTCCTTCCCACATCCCACATCCCAGTTTAGGGATGGAAGCACGTCCTGGCTTCTAGAGGAGTCTTTGGCTTTCTGACTTAGAAGAGTGGAAAGTACCAGACCAAAGGCTTTGGATAAGCCCCATCTGTTCCACCTCTACCTCTTGGAGGTCCTTGAAGGTGCCACAGGGAGAGGAGGCCCAGCCCTTACTGACCCCCTAAGCCCAAGTCAGCAAGCCCCCAAACTAAAGGCTCCCTCACCTCTCCCTCCACCCCATCCCCCCAGTTCCACTTGCAGCTCAGGACTGTCTCTTCTTGCATTAGAAATTTTGTCTCTGCCTTCCCGGAAAGGCCAGCAGAGGGCCGTCCCCCACCTGCCACGTCCCTGCCCAGCTCCCCACTTCCCCCAGCACCTGTGTTGGGCTCCTGGGGTCCTCCTGAGCTCTCATCTCTGAGACACAGGTTTGAGAAACTTCTGAGGAGAAAAGAGGAAGGCTTTACCAAGGCCAAGGAGGACTTTACTCCACGCAGCAGACATTGTTCGAAGTCAATCTGTAACTAGGTCCATAGCTCCAGATTGCGAAAGGGAGACTCAGGCAGAGGTAAGGTATTAACTCTGGCTCCGGTGGTAAAGGCCACCTAAGCACAGGGCACGTTTACCTTCTGAGTGTTCTCTGTCCTACCCGCATCCAAGCCTGGCACAAAGCCTGTCCTTGTGTCCCTAGGGAGGGCCAGAGTCTACAGGGTAAAGAGGGCACAGTCGGAGGATGACACAGGAAAGACCGGACATAACTCCTCACCGTCCTCACCAAACCCTCTACGTTGATTAATAGAGGTTAATCTTATCACTATCACTGCTCTCCTTTCCGGAATACAATCGAATGCCAATATCTGTATTTGTACATGCACTGTCACATGTCCCCTCTGGGGCTGTGTGGTGTTAACTCTTTCAGTGCTGAAGGAGAAAAAGACTTAGTAGTGATATGACCAAGGCCAGACAGGAAGTGAGGTTTCAGAAAACTGATGCTAAATTCAGGTTAGTTTTGGTCTCCTGCCCTGCCAGCCTTCACCGGATAGGGTTCCTGAGGCCCCCCAGAGAGGCCTGTGTAGCCCAAGCCCAGTGTCAGGGTGAGGGTTCCCCACACATATTAGCCAGGATGAACTGCTCAGTTTGTGGGACCTTGTGAAAATGAGGAGAGGGTTCTTGTTGCAAAAGTGTTAAGAATTTTGTTGGGTCTGGTGGCTAATGCCTGTAATCCCTGTATTCAAAAGGCTGAGGGAGGCAGAGGACAGTGAGTTCAAGCCTAGCCTGGACTGTACAGTGAGTTCTATCTGGGCCAGCCTAGACTGTATAGTGAGTTCTATCTGGGCTAGCCTAGACTGTATAGTGAGTTCTATCTGGGCCAGCCTGGACGATACACTAAAAAATAATACCTACCATAGCGAAACCCTGACTGAAAAGTAACTTTCTGTTACTTTCAGGGCTAGCTAGATGGCTCATTAGGTAAAGGTACCTGCCACCAAGCCCAATGACCCCCAGTTTGACCTCTAGGACCTACATGGTGGAGGGAGAGAGCTGACTTCTATAGTTTGTCTTTGACCTCCACCTGTATCCCTTTGGCACAAACACCCAAACTCAGACAACACACACACACACACACACACACACACACACACACACACACACTAGTAATAAATAAAAGTTGGGGGCTGGCAAGATGGCTCAGTAGGAAAAGACACTTGCTGCCAAGCCTGATGACCCGAGTTCAGTCCTCTCCTCAGGACTGACTCCTGCAAGTTGTCCTCCCCCACACACAGACACCATTGCACATGCCTAAGCTCACACACACTAAATATAATTTATTGTTTTGTTTTTAAATAACAGAAAAGCTGGGTATAATGACATATACCTGTAATCCCAGCATGAGGGAGGTTCAGGCAAGAAGACAGGGAATTCAAGACCAGCCTCAAACATCCTTGGCTACCTAAGACCCCATCTTGGTAGCTCATGCCTTTAAAACTCAGCACTTAGGAGGAAGAGACGGAGGTAAGCAAATTTCTGCGATTTCGAGGCTAGCCCAGTCTACAGAGTGAGTTCCAGGACAAGGCTACATAGTAAGATCCTATCTCAGAAAATAATACAGAAAAACAAAAAGTAAACAAACAAACAAACAAAAATCCCAACTCTCTTGCTGGGTGGTGGCAGCACACACCTTTAATTTCAGTACTCAGGAGGTAGGGGCAGGTGAATCTCTATGAGTTCAAAGCCAGCCTGGTCTACAGAGTGAGTTCCAGGACAGCCAGGGATACTTAGAAGAAATTCTGTCTCAAAAAACCAAACCAAACTAAACTAAACAAAATAAACAACAACAAAACACCAACCATCTGAAAGGGGTTAAAATGAAAATAGCAGAACATTGCATTGAACACGAGACCTTTCTAAGCACATCAGTCCGTGTTCACTCCGTGTCTACATCCCTCTTCCTATCTGGCATAGGCTAGAGCCTGAGTGTTAGCAGAAGCAGTCATGAGTATCCAGGGGCCTATTCAGCTGCCAGGAGCTGGGCCTGGGATTGGCACCTGCTCCTCTCTGGTTACCCTAGTCCCAGCCACCCCAGAGGCTACCTACTTCTGGGTTGCTGTGCCCAGGCTGGGATACAGGGGCACAGGCCAGGCCGAGGGCCCATGAGCAGCACGGCTCTCCAGCTGGGCAGTAGCTTCATGGCAGTTCAGAATGCGATTCCCTGTCCAGGTCCAGCCTTTTCTTCCTCTGTTTGTTGGTCTACTCCTCTCTCTCCTGGTTCCTGCTCTGAGGTTCTCAAAGTGGTCTGACCTGTTGGGCCTCTGCGACTCCTCCTCCCCCCCGGTGCTCTGCAGGTGGCAGAAAGGGAGCCCCCACCCCACCCCACCCCCAACATACACACTTCTTCAATCATTGCTCAATTCAGCCCAAACCTCACCAGGACGTGTGCATTACAAGGCTTGAAAAGATGTCCCCGTGCATGGCCCATGGCATTAGCACTCCAACAGTGATAAGTCTTTAAAACACTGTTAGGTAGTCTAACCTTAGAGGTCAAGGGTGGACCCCTCTCTGGGGTAGCTTTGGACCCCGCCTCCTGTTTCTCTGGCAACACTAGGAAGATAAAAATCAGCCTTGTCACTTACTGCTTCTTAAGCCTACCTCTTAAGAATAGAATACCTCTGGCCTGGGGTGCAGACATGGCATTCTGATCTGCTCCAAGGATTAGAACATTACCTATTGTTTCTGGCATGGTGGCACATTCCTCTGATCCCAGCACACACACGGAAGGCAGTAGTGATAGATCTCTGTGAGATCAAGGTTTACATAGTGAGTTGCAGGGTAGTCAGGGCTACATAGTGAGACCCTGTGTGAGTGGCTTGGTACACCTGTGAGGAATTTTTTTCTTTCTTTCCTTTTTTTTTTTTTTTTTTTTTTTTTTTTTAAATGTGCATTGGTGTTTGGCCTGCATGTATATCTGTGTGAAGGTGTTGGATCCCTTGGAACTGGAGTTACAGACAGTTGTGAGCTGTCATGTGGGTGCTAGTTGTGAGCTGTCATGTGGGTGCTGGGAATTGAACCCGAGTCCTTTGGAAGGGCAGTCAGTGCTCTTAACTATCTCTCCAGCCCAAGGCTTTTTCTTAATTACATCATTTGAAGTAGGAAGACTCACTTTTATTCTGGATCTCCTTAAGTGAGAAGATCAACCTTAATCCAGATTTTTTTGAAGGGGAAAGATCCACCTTCAATCTGAACCATACCGTCTCTTGGCAGCCTATATAAAGGACATGGGAGAACGAAGCTTGCTCTCTCTGCCTGCTTGTTTTTGCTCTCACTGGCAAGTTCATCCCTTCACTGGCATCAGCGCCTTCTTTGGAATTCTGGCAGACACTGAAGAGCAGCTACTGGATTCTTGGACCTTCCTTTGGTAGACAGTCATTGTTGGACTACCTGGGCCACAACCTGCAAGCCATTCTAATATGCCCTTTCTAAACAGACAGACAGACAGACAGACAGACAGATAATCATTGTATAAGTTCTGTTCCTCTAGAGATCCTGACTAATACACTCTGTGTGATGGTTTGAATGAGATTGTCCCCCTCCCCCCTCCCCCCCAACAGGCCCATATGTTTGGATGCTTAGTGACCAGGGAATGGAACTGTTTGGGAAGGATTAGGAAGTGCGGCTTGTCGGAGGTGGTGTGTCATTGGGGGTGGGCTTTGAGGTTTCCCAAACCATTCCCAGTCTCTGTCTGTCTGTCTGTCTCTCTCCCTCCTCTCTCTCTTTGGAATGTGGGCATCATGTTCTTAAATTACTTCCTGCTGTCTGGGGGAGACGGCATTTTTAGGGGATCCTGAAAAGAAACATTTGGGTTAATTGTCAGGTCATTGGAGAGATAGCTGTGTAATTTGTTGTCCAGTCTCTGTGCAATGGGAGAGTGCAGGGCTTGTCTCCAGTTCTGGCTAGAGTAATCTGTGAGGCTGGATCATCTTAGCTAACCATCTCGAAATTGTCCTGAGCAGTTTGTAGTCCAAAGCCGATCTTTGGGTGGTGTTTGTCAGCTTAGTGGTGTTATCATGGTCCTGGTGGAATCGTTGTTGTGGGGCCCCATCCTCCTTTTGGAGACTTCAAAGTCGCTGTTAGGCATGGTCATAGTTCACTGCAGAAAACTTAAACATTTTAAAGGTCATATGCAGCAGATCTCAAAGAGATTAAGGATCAGTATTATGTATATCCAGAGTACAAAAATTTAATTCCTAGTTAACTGATAGAGACTCAAACCTGAAATCATGTACAGGAAGCAGATGAAGCCTTTTTCTAGAATTAGTTAGTACTCTGTATGACCATTAATATCATGACAAAAAGTTTAAAATATACATATATATATATATTAATCTTATAAATTTTGAGATAATATTTATACCTTAAGAAAAGCTTTGGGCTGGAGAGATGGCTCAGAGGTTAAGGGCACTGGCTGCTCTTCCAGAGGTCCTGAGTTCAATTCCCAGCAACCACATGGTGGCTCACAACCATCTGTAATGAGATCTGGTGCCCTCTTCTGGCCTTCAGTCATACATGCTGTATACATAATAAATAAATAAATCTTTAAAAAAAGGAAAAAAGAAAAGATAAGCTTTAAAGAATCAAAATAAAATCAAAGGATTATGAGATTAGTGGCAATAAAATAGTCCCTAAATTTTTTGTTTTTCTTTTGTCCCATATCAGTGGCTCTTCTGACATGAGACAGAAATTTTGAATTTTACTTTAACAAGCACGCTTGGGTTTAGAGAAGGAGAAAGCCACACTCTAACTCCAAAGCCAGCTTTAAGTTTTAATTGTACTGGGACTACAAAAAGACCATTTGCATTATGTGTCTGTAGAGAACAGCAGAAACAAACATTTGGGAAGATTTATGAAATTTTACCCTATTGGAGAGTTTCCCAACGGCAAAGGGTTTTCTTGCCTGTCCCTTGTTGATCTACATTTGCTGGGGGATGTCTTTCTGTACACTGTGAATATATGTTGTTCCCATTGGTTAATAAATAAGCTTCTTTGGCCTATGGCAAGGCAGCTTAGAGGCAGGTGGAAAATCCAAGGAAAGAGACAGGAAAGAGAAAGGCGGAGTCTGGAGAGACACTAGCCTGCCACCCAAGGAGCAACATGCCAACAGACCAGTAAAGGCACAGAACATGTGGCAAAACATAGATTAATAGAAATGGGTTAATTTAAGATATAAGAGCTACCTAGCAAGAGGCCTGCCATAGGCCATACAGTTTGTAAATAACATTAATCCTCTGAGCGATTATTTTATAAGCAGCTGCTGGACCACGGAGCCGGGTGGGACCCAAGAAAACTTCTTGCTACATACATTCATTAGTCCAATGTCTGCCTTTGCCACATCTTCTGCATACTCCAGAAGGGAGGGCGTTCTGTTTGGGTTATTTTTAGGAAAACATTGTTTCTAGGAATGCCCTGTTTACAATCCCTTTTTAGGTGACCTTGTTTACCACAATTGAAACACCTGCCATTTCGATTTTTCTTGAAACCTTTGGAAATCACCTCTTCTATCCAAGTATCATCATGGTCATGAGATTCAATATTGACTATATCTTGGATCCATTCCTCCAACGGTGAGGATCTTGCCTTTAAGGACCTAATTACCCTTTTGCATTGTTCATTAGCATTTTTAAAAGCCAGAGATTCAATTATTTGTCTAGCTTCTGAATTTGGTATCTATTTACTGATGACGTCAATCTTTATAAGAAACCAGTGAAGGTTTCTTTGGGGCCCTGTATAGCTTTAGTAAATGACTCAGTTTTCTTTCCTACTTCTTCAATTCTGTCCCAAGCATTCAAGGCTGCTGTGAGGCATAAAGCCAGGGTGTGGTCACCATATAGAGATTGCCTTTGTACATCAGTATAATCTCTTTCTCAAGAAGTTGGTCTTGGGAGATTTCCCTACCTCTAGCCCCACTTTGATGTTCAGTGGTCTCAGCCTCATTTTCCACCAGGTCCTCCACTGTAATTGAGGACCAGGCTCCAAGACTGCTGTAACAAAGTCTCTCCAGTCTTGAGGGATAATTCTAGAATAAGCTAACCACAAGTTTAACATCTGCTTCATAAAAGGTGAATGCATGCCATGTGAGACTATCCCTTCCTTGAATCTCCTTAAATCTAACATTTCCACAGGAGTCCATTCAGCTCTTACACAGCCTTGAGGATATCTATCATTTGGCAGTTCCTGTAAGGTTACTGGATAAATTAAGGGTGGCTGTTTGAAGATCTTAAGTTGTTCCTTTCTAACCTTATAATGCAGTGTTGAGATTGGTTCTCTTTTAAATTCCTCTGTCTGGGTCTGTTTTCTTTTTTCTTTTTCTTTTTTTTTGTTTTGTTTTGTTTTGTTTTGTTTTGTTTTTTGAGACAGGGTTTCTCTGTGCAGCTTTGTGCCTTTCCTGGAACTTGCTTTGTAGACCAGGCTAGCCTCGAACTCACAGAGGTCCTCCTGCCTCTGCCTCCCGAGTGCTGGGATTAAAGGCGTGCGCCACCACCGCCCGGCAATTGTTCCATTTTCAAAACGTCCAGAGTATTATCATACAGAGACCTAACTCCCTCCATTGTAATAGTGTTTCCCATTTTTTAACATGGGGAAAAAAAACCCTCTCTTTTAACTAATTCCTCACTTTAAGAGTTCCCAATTGTCTCACCAAATCTGCCAACAATGACGATTCAGATGACGGTGAAGTGTGAGGCAGATTGCTGCTGTACAGAGCAGTAGAAACCCGAGCAGATGCCAAGCCAGCTACCTAGTTTGGCAGCAGCCAGAGGAGAAGGTCCAGGGAAAGCCCACAACCCACCGGGAAAGGGAACCCACTGAAAACACACACAGGAGATTGTGGGGGAAGAAACTCATGTGGCGGGAGCTGCCTAAAGGCAGAGCTGGCCGGTGGTGAAGGGCTAACTCCGACAGCATATTGAGCCCACCTGCCTGTGGAGTTTGTTGCAGAGAGGCTGCAACAAAAACTTATCCTGTGGGGTAGTGACTCCGACCGTGTGCAGCTCAGTGCGGGTGGCTGCAAAGCCACAGGCAGGTGGCTTTTTCATGAATTCATGCCCCCAATGTTGGATGCCAGATGTAGCTCGAATTCTAATTGGTCTTAATAATAAATAGCCAGAGTCAGATGTAAGGGTGAAAGCTGATAGAACAGAGCAGCCAGCCACTAGAAAGACTTTTTTTTTTTTTTTAAGATTTATTTATTTATTATGTACACAGTATTCTGCCTGCATATATCCCTGCACGCCAGAAGAGGGCACCAGATCGCATTACAGATAGTTGTGAGCCACCATGTGGTTGCTGGGAATTGAACTCAGGATCTCTGGAAGAGCAGCCAATGCTCTTAACCCCTGAGCCATCTCTCCAGCCCCTAGAAAGACTTCTTACCTCTAGGAATCCTCAGACTGAAAAGCGGGTGAGCCCTTGTCTCCTCCCACCTTACATTCCTCTCTTTGCCGAGCCATATCACTTCCTGTCTCCACCTCCCTAGTTCTGGGATCAAAAGTGTGAGCCACCACTGCCTGGCTTCTGTTTCTCTTTTAGACTGGATCAATCTTGTGTAGCCCAGAGTGGCCTTGAACTCCTGATCTTCCTGCTTCCTCCCCTCAAGTGCTGGGATTAAAGGCCTGTGCCTCCACTGCCTGGCTTTCTGGCTAGCCCCACCCTCTGATCTCCAGGCAAGCTTTATTTGTTAGAGCACAAAGTATCACCACACCACCTGGAAATGTTTTGCTCAGATTAAAACCTGGACTTATTCATTTGGCCTGATCTGACTTATTGCATCGGTGGAGTTACTCACTACCTGGGGGTTTTTACTTATCAGCAGGCAGACAGGAGGGAGGGGCGGTAACTAGGTAACAAAGATGTAAACTTCCAAGATAGCTGACTTCTTCAGCACCCTTTTGACCTGAGAAAAAGCATTCCAGTTTAAAACAAAGGCCTTGTGGGCTTTTTCTCTTGCTAGCAGGCCTCCTGCTGATGAACTGACTCAGCAAGGTAGGTGCTGGAATTGTGTTAAACAACAGTCAATCAACCATCCTTTCTTTCTCTTCAAACTGACCAACTCTAAATTAGGGGAGGAAAACTCTTCAGAAACTTAAAAGCCCCAAGAAGACTGGATTTTCAGCTTCCCAAGGCCCCTCTGCATTTTGGAGGCTCCTGTTCTCTGTGTGCCTGCTGCATGCGTTTCCCTAACACGGCTTTCTACAATGGTCGATTCTATCTGCTTCTGCTGGCCATCTGTTGCATTCAAGATTTTTCCCCTACCTTTTTAATTCTTTAACTGGAAGAGAAAAAAGACCTGATCAAGACCCCTAGATGCTATCAATGGGATGTAGGGTGTAGTGACACATTGTTATAAAGCTATTTCTTGACCCCCAATAGACTGAACTTTTGGCAACCCTTACAGCAAAGTTAACAATACCCCATGATGTCATTTAAGACTATGTACTTAGTCGGGCGGTGGTGGCTCACGCCTTTAATCCCAGCACTTGGGAAGCAGAGGCAGGTGGATCTTGTTGAGTTATAGAACAACCAAAGCTTCATAGAGAGACTTGTGTGAAAACAAACAATAAACACAGAGTCAAGCCCTCTGTCAGGGACAGGCACAGTTTAAGCACAAACACACACACCAGACAGATTACAGACAGATCGGAAACTGGACTATGGACAGTTGGAAGGTACAAGGAGACAGAGAACTCAAACTTGGGCTCAATCTTGATCAAATTAATCTGAGACAGCTGCTGTGTTTTCATTCCTTAATGAATTAATTCAGATCAAATTCTCCACAGGTGCTTGCCCTGAGGAGATTTCTACCAGGGTCCAGAACAGAAACTACAAGCGGCTAGGATTCTAATCTGAGGGATATTAAATGAATCTTAGCACACTGAGATCTTTAGTCCATCCCTTTATTATTCTAAATCAATTCTATCTATACAGCTTCTTTCCCGTTCTCACACTTAGCTCCTCTCTGTCCCTTCTTCTGCTGTTCTCTCATTGTTCTAAACTTAGGTCTTCCTCATCTCCGTCCTCATCTTTGTTCTTCTAAACCAATTCCCCAGGAGCTGTGGGAAACCGGTGTATATATACACAAGCAGTAATTCTTTTGCCCAGCACTGCGAGGTTTGAAGTTTTCAGGGTGGCAGAGAGAGTGATAAGGATCCACACATAAGGCAATAAATGTCAGCTTCCAATTACAACCCAAAGGGGGAGTGATTAAAGGGGGAATTCTCTGGTAAGGTCAACTAAAGGCTAAGATCAGTTAGGGAGCTCTAAAAAGGAATTTGTGTGCTCAAACTATAATCTAGAAGTGGTTAGGTAAAATGTTAGGAGTCTATATACGTCAGTATAAGTCACTAGAAAAGTAAAACTGTCTTTTATTGTTAGGCACTGCTTTCTGGTTGGGCGGGGGAACCTATGCTTGGTTGCTAGGCAACCTACGTCATACATGTAGCATGGTTAGTAAAAGCCCTTTCGCTCTGAGTAATTGCTAAGAAGGGAATCTGGGAATAACACCTGGCTGAGATAAAAGGGGAGGATAATCTTAATTTGCACAAGAAACGAAGCTTGGCACCTATCTATCCTGCCTGGCCTTGTAGGCAATCTCCTGGGGTCGGTGGGAAGTAACTACCTTAACTCAGTAACTAGCAGATGGCTAAAACATCATTTCAGAAGTGTGAGCAGTAAATCTCTTAAATTAGGGTCTTGTGTAAATAACCCGGGAGGAAGGTAAAGAGTTGAGGATTTAATTGTTAGTTGTTATTTTCTCTTATCTGTAAATGAGATGAACTAATTCTTATCTATACTTTCGGTCGGAGAGTGGCTCTGGCCAGAGGTTCGCTAATGAAGAATAAGCACAGCTGGGAAAAGTTATCCAACTACCCCAAATGTATAGGGTAAGTTGTGCCCAATTAATGATCAATCACACTGGAAGAGTCGAATGGGGAAACTATTATAGCACACAAGAAACTCATTGCAGGATGCAGCTAATACATTCAAAAGCCAATATCACCAAGACTCCAGAAGTCTTGGTTTTCCTCTGGAAAAGTTTGTAACTTTTTCCAGGTAATAGCTTTGCCAGTATCAGCTGAATTCCTACTTCATATCTTTGCGGCTTCTAGCAAATCCACACAGTGGGATACTAGGTATCCAGAACAGTACCCAGCGTGATGATAAATAAAAGAGAAAGGTGAAGTGGGTACCTTTCGGCAGGCCCTGCCAAGGTATGCTGCAAAGCAAATAGGACACGGTTAACAGAGTTAGCACAAGAGGTTTACTGGGGGAGGGGAAGAGAAAGGCCCTGTTCAAGTGGGGGACATGAGAGAGGCAGGGCAGGCAGGCAGAGACTACGGAAGAGGAACAAGAGACAAAGGCAAGAGAGGAGTAAGAGGGGTAAGCAGGAAAGAAGAGAGACAAGAAAGAGAGCTGTGCTCTGGGGGGTTTGGGGGTGCGCGTGTTGAACTGATGGTGGAAAGGCACCTGATAACAACGGATGACAGTACTTCTTCGGTGGCAGAGGCAGATCTCCGCTGTGGCGGAAACTAACACCCAGGGTCTAAACGTTCAGGCATGCTTGATGTCTTGCCCAGATCGCAGGGACCCCCAAAAGACCACCACAGAGACCGAATCCCGTATGTAAAAGCAAAGAGCCTTTATTTCAAGGTTGGAGCTTGGTCTCTTGGTCTGTCTGTCTGTCTGATGCAGAGGTGAGAGCAAAGAGCCCCGAGCCCGGGTGGGGTAGTTTTATTTTTATTTTTATTTATTTTTTATTTTTTTATCATAGCAGAGGTTGAGGTCAGGGGATTTCCAGGGCTCAGGACCCTGACTGGGGATCTGGGTGTTGCCTGGGAGTAAGCCTGTCACAGTAGCTGTGTCTGGGCCCCTAAGCCTGTTATGGCAGCTGTGTGGTCAAGCTGTTTTGGGCCCCCCACACTTGAGACACCCCAATTCCTCCAGCAGCCGACATTGCTCTTACCTTTTAAGTCTGAAGACCTTTCCAGTCCAGACTTCACTCAGTCTGTAGCTAGGCAGGTCCCAAGGAAACCTGGCCAGGGCTCACTCAGTACCCTTGGTTCCTCCCAGCACTGCTCACCCCGCCCCCTGCCCTAAACCTGCCCAGCCCAGGGGCGGGGCTTCGTTGCCCTTCCCCCAGCTTCCCATTCCTATATAAATCTGCCATCTTGGCCACACCCTTCTCTTGGTCCTTGGCTTGGCTTGGTCTTCTGCTCTCGGCTCCTGGTCCCCTTTCTTGTCCCTCTTAGTGTCTGTCACTCCCCCCCACCTCCTCTCATGACTCAGTTCAGTCTGAACTCTTCTCTATACCTCTGGCTGTTCTCTCCCTCATATCTACAATAAAATCCTTCTCAACCATACCTTGGGGTGGTCATGTCTTCATTTTCACTCATCATTTAGATTGAGCCTCTGCTGTCTGAATGGGTACAGATAGCAAGAAGTCCAGGCCTCGGTGGCCACAAGGTGGCTGTCTGCCCTTTCCTTCGAGGGATCTAAAGACCTGGACAGTTTGGCCCTGGACTGGATCCCTGTGACTAGATCCTTTCCTAGCTTGCTCACATTTCCAACCATGCCAACTCTCTTCTTTTTTTTTGTTTTGTTTTGTTTTGTTTTCTCTGTGTAGCTTTGCGCCTTTCCTGGATCTTGCTCTGTAGACCAGGCTGGCCTCGAACTCACAAAGATCCGCCTGCCTCTGCCTCCCGAGTGCTGGGATTAAAGGCGTGTGCCACCACCGCCCGGTGCCAACTCTCCTCTAAGTGGGTGGAGTGATATGTGTTTGGCCCTCTGTGGGAAGGACTTCAACAGAGATTCCAATGTCTGTCCCACTACCCCATCCCCAAACTCCTTTACAGAGGATTCACAGTCACAGAGCTTTATTTGAAAGTAGAAAGGCCTTACCGGCCCCCAGCCCCAGTGCCCCAGGGATGGGTGGAGGAATACTGACAACAGGAGCCAGGCTTCCCCGCCGCCGCCTCCCCACCACCACTGCTGAAAGGCTAGAAGGGACAGGCTCACAGGCCCAGGACAGTCCTTGCCGCGCTTTCAAGGCTGAGGCAGGAGGGCAAGTTCAGGGCCAGCCTGTGCTACATGATGAGACCCTGTCTCCAAACAACCATTAATTTAAAAGAGAGAGAGAGAGAGAGAGAGAGAGAGAGAGAGAGAGAAGATCCACAGGTGTCTCAGCTTGTACTAAAGCTCTTCTCTTGGGACCGGGTTCTCCTGTGAGCAAGACCCCTGAGTGCCCCCACACAGCAGTTCCTCCAGAGTCTCGTGACCTTGGCGGTAGGCTTCGTAGATCTGGTCTTCTCCAAAATCTCCCAGGTACTGGAAACATGTCATGGAGAGCCTACGGGAGCATTAGGCACCTTGAACCCTAACCTACCCACAGGGAAGTTGGGGGGCAAACCAGGACTCCAGGGAGTCCTTCCCCCACCCTGTCATTACCTATTGGGCCAGGGACCCCCAGTAATCATCACGCTGATGCTTGGCTCTGTCCCCTTGCTAAGTCCTGGGCCCATGAGACGTTTCATCTGGTTCACTTCTTGGATGCCATAGCTGAGAGGGGCGGGAAGCAAGGGGTATAGGATCCATGGGGGCCTGGCCAGGGAGGGACTTGCTGCTAGTCTAAGTATACTGGGCATGTGCTGAGCTCAGACAGGGTTAAATCCAAGGCCCAAGATCTCACAGTCACCTTTCTGTGCTCATCGGCTCTCCTACTTGTTCCCAAGAGCAGCTCTAGTCCAGATTCCAGCCCAGCCAACCTCCTCCCTCAGGCCAGAGTCTTTGTGGAATGGGCATGTGGTGTCAATGGGGGGTGGAGGTCTGTACCCACCAGCCTTTCCCCTTAAGGAAGTGGCAGGGGCCTGGGTTGGCAACTCACGACTGCCAGTTCTGAGAGCAGGTCCGGTCCAGGACATCCGTGTAAATCGACTCACTCAGTTCCTGCAATCCACTGGAGTCTGGAGCGTGAGATTTAGCCTCTGCTTTTGCCAGATGTTGCCCCATCTGGAATGAGGAGGTGTTGAGAGCTAGGACTTTGGGAACTGCTGTCAATTTTGGGAACGGGAAAGGACAGACACCCAAGTCTCTGGGGAGGATGAGGTGGCAAAGGAGCTGTTGAGAGGAAACACCTGTGAGCAGGGCCCCTTCTAGGCCCCAAAGCTGGGCTGGGCCAGTTCAGGCAGCACCTACTTTCCTGGGGGCAGGGGAGGAAATGCTGTGTGAAAGACCCGGCCCTTCTTTCAGGGCACACTTACCCAGTAGCATATGCTATTTTTAAACCACGGGAACAAGGAAAGTCAATAATAATGATAATAATAATAAACAAATAAAATAACCAGAGCCCAGTCTTTAATAACACATGTATCCACCTGCCCTGTGTACACACAGAAACACGGTCACACAGGCATGCTTGAGAGGGTCAAGTATGGTGGGTTCACATAGATACACATGTACCCAACATGCATGAAGTAAAGACACCTCAAGGGCCTGGGGAGAGCGTTGAGACAAAAAAGCGTAGCAGACTAGATCGTCTGCTCTTAGGCAAATATGTAAACTGAGGCATGGTAATTCCAGTGAAGGGGGCTGGTAATGTCATGGGGAGCTTGCTGCTCAGGGCTGAGGGCTAGGGATTAAAGGATTAGATGAAGTGGTCTGAGGGAGGACTGCTGGGGAGAGGCGGAACTTACTTGGTAGGCCACAGCCCGGCAGGCATCACAGCGCAGGTGGGCAGGTATGTAAGATGCGAACTTCTCTTCATCATCCAACACTGGAGCCGTAGCTGAGAGGAAAGCCTTATCCGCCAGGCTTCCCAGGATAGCCTTGCCCCCAAACAGTAGCAGCAATGGCAAGGGCAGCCTCATGGCCTCTGAAGTGACTTCATGGAGCATGCACTGTGGTTGGGGTGCAGATGTGCATTCGAATTATTTGTGGTTTCGGCCAATAGGGAACTGACACCTCACTGGTCTTCTTCCCTTCCCCCACGGCCCTGGAGATGCCACGTCTGCAGTTTCCACAGCGGGACCCTGGCTCCAGCCGCCTGAGCTCGATTTCACAGATAGGGGATGAAGATGTGAAGAGTGGTTCTGAGGCTGGGTAAAGACACACGGGGGCTGACGCATCTCAC
>CABHPR010131410.1:0-12883 GCA_902168415.1 Peromyscus melanophrys
TAAGAATGGGGAAATAGAGGCCTAGAGAGGGAAGGGATTGGTCTGTGGCATCTGACAAAAATCTACGCCCTTTCATCTCTCTTCATTTATAATTAAACCTTTTACTTAAAGACAATAGCAGATTCATATGCAATTGTGGGAAAATGCAAGGCAATGCTTTGTCTTTTATACCTCATGTGACATATCTCACTTTTGTAAATGATTCCACAATGGAGTTGGCATGACATTGTATGCATTTATAAAGTAGGAAGGAATAACAAGCGTGCAAGCATGTCTCATATGTTTATCCACAGCTGAAACTGCTAAAAGAACCTCTCTTTGCTGTTTGTTAAATTCAAGGCTATTGAGAAAGGGATCTGAATGGTCCATTTGGCCCATTAATCCATTTGATTTCTCTCAGCCTTTCTCCCATGTTTACTCCACTCCCTGCCGTAGCACTAATTTCCTAAGAATGGAGGCTCTGTAAATAGAAGATGCTAGAAGGCTGATGTACATTGCTCCACAAAAAGCCCTTAGTAGACCCTGGGCAGGTAGTCATTGGCCTCACAGAGCCAGAGAGGTCCATGTGACTAAAATGTATGTGCTGTGAATCTCTGGATGTCCACAGAACCGTTGCTTCTTCTTTGTACCTTCCCCTTTCTTCTAAGCCTGAAGACATGCCAGCAACTTTCCCTACCTAACATTTATCGAAAAGACCAGCTTTCTATGGTCAGTCCTCTCTGGTCAAGTTTGACTTTTATTTATTCTCAAGCTTTAAAACCAACAAGTGATTATGTGATTATAATTTATACTGACAGCAACTCTTCAGAGACATTTTTTTTTTTTACTTAAAGATATTTCTCTTTTCTGGTGATAGGGAACTAAGGGAGTTTTTATATAGTCTTCCCAGTATTTGTCAAATTTCACTTTGGTTTACAGTCATGGGCAATTTGCTCCATCCACCATGTGTATAAACAGTATCTAAAGCAGACACCTACAAAAGACTTCAATAAATTCCTCTAGTAAAGCTTTTTACTTCCTAGCTGCAGTAAAAATTAGTGAAAAACTATAGAACAAAACATCATAGGCATGAAAACTGAACCAATAGAGGAGACTGGGCATAGGTGGTGATAGTGCTGCTACTATGCACAGAATTGGTGCCTGAAGGAAAAAAGTAACCTATGTGGGGGTGTAGGAGGCTAAGTAAAGGTATTTCTAGAAGGTCAGCCATGCCCATTCCTTCTGACCTCAACAGTCTAGGACAGTGTTGTCCAGTGTGAATTTCTGCAATGATAGAGCTGTTCTAGGTCTGCTGTACAATCTACTGGGCACTACAAATGTGTGGCTGTGGGACACTTGAAATGTGGTTAGTATAACTGGGGAAATAGATTTTTGTGTCTAATTTAAACTTAAAATATCCATATGTCAAAAGTGGCTACCTTAGTGTAAAGGACTGAAGTCAAATCAAAACTACTTTCTTGGCTCTACCTACCCCATGTCACTCCAGCTCCTTTAAGAAGTATTCCTTTTTAGATTTTTGCTGTGTTACTTTTTGTGCCAATGATTTGGTCAACCCTAAGCACAGTCTGACTTTCACAGACTGAAGGAAAAGCACAGCCTAGCCTGCTAAGCATCTCTTTCTGAGGATCACCTGTGAGCATGTGTGGGGGGCCATTCTCGGGTTCCTCGTGGCTTTACCCAGCAGATCCACATAGAGGATGATTAGGATCATGGGCCTGAGTGCAGGTGTCTGAGATGGTCTGCACTTGGCTGTGCTGGGGGAGGAGGTCATTTGCTCCACCCCTTGGCGTCTCTATAAAAACCCTGGGGCAGAGACAGTCAGGGCCCGTTGGAAAAGGTTCCAGGCCCTCTCGAGGCTATCCTTTATTTTCTATCTGTTTATCTCCGCGATATTCTCTGCAATAAATCCTTCTATCTAATATTTCCTGATGCTCACACTCAAGAAAACTCTGGGAAGCTGTGGGGGTGGTGGGTAAATGCCCCACAGAATGGCGCCACGAACAGGGACTAAAGAAAAAAGAAAAAGAGGGGACTAAAAAAAAGGGGGGACTAAAGACAAATGAGCAGGGACTAAAGACAAAGTAATAGGGACCAAAGATAAAGGAAAATAATAGTTTTAGTACAGAGTTTTTGGCGAAAGTGTGGGTAAGCCCTGCCAGTGGAAAGGCATGCCGGTGTTATGGAAAATATATATTTTGTATATATATTGAGGGGCAGGGGTTTTATCCTCGAGAGAAAAGGAAAGCGGACTGGAAGGATGTCCGATGCTACAGCGTAATTCTCTTCTGTCAAAATTTTCTATCTTCTATCCCTTTCAATTTCTATCTGTGAAAAATAAGTATAAGGTATAGGGTAGTAATATAGTGTAGAAAAACTTAGAAGTGTAAGATTGTGTAGAAAAAATAAGGCAACTAGACAGAAAAACTACAATTTTCGAACTTTGGGGGCTTTGAATGCAAACTGGGGGAAAAATCTTTCTTTGGGCTTTAGGGGTAGTAAAAAAGCTCTTCTCTGAGCTAATGGTGAAGAAAAAAGTTTCCTATGGAAGCTTTTGACCTGGGGACAGTTGAAATGCTAAGTCCAAGCAGCAGGAGAAAGTGTTTTCTCCCTGAGGCAAAAATGGGGGTGTAAGAAGTCAAAGCTTAAAGTTGGGAAGTTTTGGGAAAAGCTGGTCTTTCTCTCTTGGGGGAAAAATCTTTCTCTTAAACTAAAAAGCTTTTCTTGGAAAATTTGGGGGGAAAAGCTCCTAAAAAGCCTTAATCTTTCTCTCTTAAACTTAAAATCTAAAGCCTCTAACCTTCTCTCAGAAGGATGAAATTAGAATCACCTGGAGATATTAGTGTGAGAATTACCTATGAGTCACTTTAAGAAAAAAACAAAGACCTCTTAATCAAAATGGGGCAGGAAAATAGTAAACAAACCTTTGAAGAGTCACTTGTAGAAAGACTAAAAAACAAAGCTGTTAAGGTGGAACTACAACAAGTACAGTGGTTCTTAAAGTTTGTAGAGGAATTATGTCCCTGGTTTTCTGAATATGGGAAGCTGAATGAGGATTCTTGGGAGAGAATTGGAGTTGTAATAAAAAAAATACTATGAAAAACACAGGCCAGAAAATATTCCCGTGGAAGCCCTTGGCCTGTGGGCATTAATCCGGGATAATTTAGATCCTAATCCTGAAAAGCAGGAGGGATCATTCCTTAAGGCAGATGAGGCAGAGACAAAACCCTCTGCTCCGCCAGCAGAACCTGAAAGCCCTTGTACTACACCGTTTAAACAGGGTCCGGTTTTTCTTGACCATGACACTAAGTTTAAGGAACAAAAATCTTGGAATAAGACAAGGGAGGAACTGAAAAACTTGAAAAGCCTAGTAATTTCTCTTACTCAAAAAATAGAAACTCTCCAAGTCTCTCCTCTTCCCTCTGTAGGGGTGGAACTAGACTCACCTGGGGAGGTGTCTTTTAGAATGGAAAAGCCACCTGTAATTGTCATAGCGCAGAGATCCTCTGAGGCAATGCGAACCCTCTCTGTTAAAGCTACATCTCCTCTTCAAGCTAGCCTCCGGGAAGCTGCTAGTAAGGGGGAAGAAATTCAAGGCTTTCAAATGTTCCCTGTCCTGGAAGAGCAGGACCGCCAGGGTAATATAAGAGTGCATGCTCCCATTCCTTTCAAACAGCTTAAGGAGTTAAAAACAGCATGTAGTCAATATGGCCCGACTGCTCCTTTCACAACAGCATTGTTAGAAAGCCTGGCTTTAGAAGTTTTGCCCCCGGGTGATTGGAAACAAATGGCTCCAGCATGTCTATCTGGAGGTGACTACCTGCTGTGGAAAAGTGAGTTCGTGGAACAGTGTCAGGCCACAGCTGAAATAAATCGGGCACAACAGATTCCTATCACCTTTGATATGCTTGCTGGGGAAAGCTCTTATCAAGAGACGGGTCAACAGTTAAACTTTCAGATAGTAGTGTATGTTCAGGTTCAGGTCGCTGCCAAAAGGGCTTGGAATACACTTCCGTCATCAGGAAGACAAACTGAGGATCTGTCTAAGATAAGGCAAGGGCCTGATGAGTTATTTCAAGATTTTGTTTCCAGATTAATGCAAATGGCTAGCCGATTAATTAGCGATTCAGAAGCTGGACTTTTACTTGTAAAACAACTTGCATATGAAAATGCCAATGCAGCATTTCAGGCCGTGATATGCCCTTTTAGAAAAAAGGGAAACATTTCTGACTATATCCGACTTTGTTCTGATATAGGACCATCATACAATCAAGGGATAGTCCTGGCCGCAGGATTACAAGGAAAAGCGGTTAGGGATGTGTTATAACAGCAAAGACACCCTAATTCCAGACAAGGGAAAGATATTGGACCTCCTGGAAGTTGTTTTGGGTGTGGACAGATGGGACATTATATTAGAAGTTGCCCTAGCAAGAGAAGGGGCTTCGGATCAAATAGAGAGCCTGGGTTATGCCCAAAGTGTAAGAGAGGGAAACACCAGGCTAGTGAATGCACATCAAGGGCAAATACCCAGAAGAGTCTGTTTCAGGGAAACGGACGGAGGGGCCCGCCCCAGGCCCCAACAAAATAGACCTTTGGGGTATTTCAGCAGTCAATCCTCCGGCAAAGAAATATATTCAAGACCTCTATAGAGCAACACCAGGTAGTGCTGGATTAGACCTCAGTTCTTCCATCTATACAGTTTTGACCCCGGAAATGGGAATGCAAGCCCTCCCTACAGGTGTTTATGGACCTTTGCCACAGGGCTCTGTGGGGTTATTGTTGGGCAGAAGTAGTACTACCATGCAAGGAATTCTAGTTGCCCCTGGAGTGATTGATGCTGACTATATGGGAGAAATAAAGGTGATGACTCATTCACCCACAAAAATTTCAGTAATAAAGATTGGTCAGAGACTTGCACAGTTAATCTTACTTCCTCAAATACAAACAAAAAATCCAATTAAAAGAGATAAGAGAGGAGAGACTGGATTCGGTTCGTCTGATGCCTATTGGCTACAGGCCATAGGACCACAACGTCCAGAACTTACATTAGTCATAAATGGGAAAAATTTCTCGGGTCTTTTAGATACAGGCACAGATTTATCTGTTATATCTGCTAGTCAATGGCCTGCTATGTGGCCCAAAATGGAGACTATTACACAGCTGCAAGGGATTGGTCAAACTCAGTGTCCCGAGCAGAGCAGCAATGAGCTCTCCTGGAGAGATGAGGAGGGTCATAAAGGGACTTTTCGGCCATCATTGTCCCTCACTTGCCAGTAAATTTGTGGGGTCGAGATGTTATGAGCCGTATGGGAGTATACCTTTATAGTCCTGATACAACTGTCTATGAACAAGAAGTTCCTGACCAAAAGTTAATGGAAAGGTCATCTTTAACTCCTAAAGAAAAAACTAATAAGGAAGGTATGGAGCATTTTTAGGAAGGGTCATTGAGCAGCCTGTACTCCATGCAGAACCTATAACCTGGAAATCCGATCAGCCTGTGTGGATAGATCAATGGCCCCTAACAGAAGAAAAAATACAGGCTGTCCAGCACTTAGTACAGGAGCAGCTGGAGTGGTCATATTGAACCTTCTAATTCTCCCTGGAATTCTCCTTTTTTCCTCATCAAAAAGAAGTCAGGGAAATGGAGATTATTACAGGATTTGAGAAAGATTAATGAAACCATTCAACCTATGGGAGCTTTGCAGCCTGGATTGCCTATCCCTACTGCTATACCAGAAAATACGTATAAAATTATTTTGGATTTGAAAGATTGTTTTTATACCATTCCTTTAGCCCCCCAAGACTGTCAAATTTGCATTTAGTGTTCCCTCAGCCAACTTTAAAGAACCCATGAAAAGATTCCACTGGAAGGTTTTGCCCCAGGGAATGGTCAATAGCCCAACACTGTGTCAGAAATTCGTAGCTCAGGCTATCCAGAGAGTTAGAGAGCAAGTTCAACAGGCTTATATTATTCATTACATGTATGATATTTTGCTTGAGCATAAAGACGAAGAAATTTTGCTTGACACTTTTGGATGGCTTCAGCACTGTCTTACCCATGAAGGGTTAATTATCACTCCAGAGAAAGTGCAAAGACACTCACCTTTTCAGGATCTAGGACATGTATTATACCTGAAGGTGATAAAGCCTCAAAAACTGGAAATAAGAAAGGATGAGTTAAAAACTTTAAATAATTTTCAAAAATTATTGGGAGAGATTCAATGATTACGTCCTTATTTAAAAGTATTTACTGGTGATTTGAAACCTTTAAGAGATATTTTAAAAGGAGATAATGACCCTAATTCACCCAGAGAGTTAACTGAAAAAGGTAGACAAGTTCTTCTGCAAGTTGAAAAGGCTATTCAAAACCAGCAAGTACATTATATTAATTACACCCTACCTTGGTATGCACATATTTTGCCCACTAGACATACTCCTACAGCAGTATTATGGCAAAACAAGCCTCTCTTATGGCTGCACCTTCCTGTTTCACCAGCCAGAGCGTTAAATCCATACTATGAGTCTGTAGCTTGCTTGGTACAAAAAAGCAGAATTGAGTCTAGACGTTATTTTGGTAAAGAACCTATGGTAATTAATGTTCCTTTTACAAAGCAGCAAGTTGATTGGCTTTTTCAAAACAGTGATTCTTGGGCAATTGCTTTTTCTCAGTTTTCTGGCCAAATTGATAATCAATTCCCAACTGATTCATTATTGCAATTCGTTCAAATGCATTCCTTTGTATTTCCTAAAATCGTTATGAAAGACCCCGTAGAAGATGCTGTGCTAGTTTTCACTGATGGATCTTCTAATGGAAAGGCTGCTTATGTTATTAATGGAAAGAGTTATGTAGTACAAACAACCCCAGCCTCTGCACAGATAGTGGAATTACGGGCAGTGAACATGGTTTTTCAGGTTCTTGATGACAGATCATTGAACTTGTATACAGACAGTCAATATATTTATAGAGCTCTTCAAGTCATAGAAACTGTTCCCTATATTGGCACTAATAACAACCAAGTCCAAACGTTGTTTCAACAAATTCAAGATGCTATTCACAAAAGAAAGCTGCCATTGCTTTGTGGGCCATATTAGAACTCCAATCTTCCTGGTCCTTTAGCTGAGGGTAATGCGATGGCCGATAAGTTAACAAAGATAATAGCATTATCCCAAGTGGAAATGGCTCAACAGTCACATGCTATTCATCATCAAAATAGCAAAAGCTTAAGAAAGCAATTCAATCTTACCAAAGAAGCAGCTCGTCAAATAGTTAAACGATGTGGGATATGTCCAAAATATCTTCCTGTCCCTCACTTAGGGGTAAACCCTTGAGGTCTTCTTCCCAATCATCTATGGCAAATGGATGTTACACATATTGCAGAATTTGGTAAATTAAGATATGTACATGTGACCATTGACACTTATTCAGGATTTGTAATGGCTAGTGCACAACCTGGGGAAGCTACAAAACATGTAATTATGCACTGCTTGAAGTGTTTTTCGTATATGGGTATACCAAAAATTATTAAAACTGATAATGGTTCTGGATATAATAGTAAGGCATGTCAACAATTTTGTACCCAATGGGAAATTGTACATAAAACAGGTATTCCTCATAATCCTCAGGGACAAGGTATTGTGGAAAGGGCTCATAGCAGTCTTAAAATACAACTTCAAAAATTAAAAACAGAAAAGGAAGAAATTTACCCTCAATCTCCACATAATGCATTAAATCATGCTCTTTTTGCTCTGAACTTTTTGAATATGGATGTGTATGAACAGTCTGCCGCAGATAGATTTTGGCACAGTGGCACCCAAGCGACTTTTGCTCAAGTGAAATGGAAAGATTCCTGCTAGGGATTATGGAAGGGTCCCGATCCTGTTTTAATATGGGGTCAAGGACATGTTTGTGTTTTTTCACAAGAGGAGAATGAAGCTCAGTGATTACCGGAGCGTCTGGTAAGGAGCGTGGAACTAAGGAAGGGTCAGCTCCAATGATGTTCCTATAAAGGAACCAGAATGAAAGTGGCTCGATTAGTATTTCTGGGATTTTGTCACTGGTTAATGCAAACAGTGAGGAAATAGAGTTCAGAGCTGTGCCGCTTTTGGCTTTACTAGCTCCTTTAGAAAAATACTTTATATCACCTAATAGCTGTGCAGTATTTGATGAAGAGCTTTACAGCAACTAAATACGGTAATTTCACACTCACAGTGAAGTGAAGTTTTGATAGAACAAACCAAAAGTACTGCTGTAATAGAAATGTTTGTCTGAATTGAGGCACTTAGAGGGGAGTTATTATGAATTTGGGTGAAGGGACAGCCTCTAGTTAAAAACTGTCTACTGCTGACAGTGCATCTCTGCTGGTCCGGAACGGCTGAGAGAACTCGGCGACTTTGGAGTGTGGCTTTGTCCCTAGAATGTTACAATCCCCTAGCAACAACTATCACAACTCTATAACGACAACACTCACTAAATCCCAGTGTTTTATAGCAAAGCTGACTATAAACTCTAAACTTTAGAAATGATGTACATACTTCCTGTCTAGTTAAAAGAATCTTTCTAATAGAGATAGTGATAATAATTAAGAGTATGAAGTAGAAAAAGATAAAATAAGATGTGAGTTTGTAGAAATTATTCTCTTGTTAGATCTGTGTTAAGAAATCTTTGGGTGTTTGCTAAGTTAAATATATGTTAATGGTAGTCCTATATAATGGTAGCCCTATATAAGTTTGTAAAATAGATCTATAGAGTTCCTTTAAGAAATCTTTGGGTGTTTGCTAAGAAATAAGATAAGTATAAGAATATGAGCTTGCAAGAAGAATCTAAGGTAGTCCTAAGACATGTAGTAATAAGCTTATAAGAAGTAAAGATACTAGCTGTAAATGTAAGTTTAAATAAGAAATAAGATAAGTATATAAGAAGTAATAAGAAATATATTCGCTAAAGTAGTTCTATAGTTCCCTTAAAGAGTATAAATAAGTATATGTTAATGTTATATATGAAAGAACCCGAGACACAGAAGGTAGTGTCCTTAGTAGACTGTAAAGTAAGCAGTCTGAGCAGTTTTCAAAAGTTCCAGAAGCCGATAAGAATGGCGGACGCCAGAACCAGCACAACAAGGCATCCGCAGCTGAGATCTGTGGAAAATCAATGCAACACAGAAAAACCTGAGCTAACATCAAAGGTTGTAAAACATCTCTTCATATTTGCAAGTGAAAGTCTGATACCAGAACTTGCTTTTTTGAACTTTTTGAACTTAAAATTAGGTAAAACTACAGAAAGATTTTGGTTATGGATTTCTTCATATCTGGAAGGCTAGTGCCAGAATTTGTCGTTTGAATTTTGGGACTTAAGAAATGAAATGAACAATAGAGATTTAATTGCAATGGGACAATTTTGAGTTTACTTATAGTAATGACCTAGGAACTGTTTATGTAAAAATGGAATTATGGAACTGGTTTTGTGTTATAAATGGAACTGTTTAAATGGAAAAGTTTGGGTTTTTTCTAACTAGGTTTGGGACTTTGTTTAAAAAATTATAAAGAAAAGGAGGAGTTATGAGGTTGAATTATGTTTGCAGAAATTATGTTTAACCTATTGATATGAATGCACCCTGGTTTTGTGGAGTTAAGAAAATATTTAAGTTTGATGTGAATACATCAAAGTTTTTCCTATGTTCTGTTAGCAAGAAAATTCAAATGATTAAGAGTTAAAGTTGTAAAGCGGAGAAAATTGTTAACTATATATAGCACCATATATGTTAATTCAAATGGTTCTGTTAAGAGTTTGCTTTGAGTTGTAAGATTGGGAGAATTGTGACTATGTATAGCAATATTTATGTTAACCTGTTAATGGTAATGATGAAGCTAAGAGATACTTTAAGTTTGTAGTCGCCTTAAGAGTTTTTGGTTTAGAAAGGCCTTGAGGCAGCTAAGACTGCTGTAGTCACCTTGGACCTAATTCGTAAGAGAAATGCCATCTTTATCATCCTCTACTCCCATACTGGGAGGTGTAACAGCTATGGAGATTGCTGTAAGCCATTAATAGTCTTTTTTTATATAATAAGAAAGGGGGACCTGTGGGGGGCCGTTCTCGGGTTCCTTGTGGCTTTACCCAGCAGATCCACATAGAGGATGATTAGGACCACGGGCCTGAGTGCAGGTGTCTGAGATGGTCTGCACTTGGCTGTGCTGGGGGAGGAGGTCATTTGCTCCACCTCTTGGCGTCTCTATAAAAACCCTGAGGCAGAGACAGCCGGGGCCCGTTGGAAAAGGTTCCAGGCCCTCTCGAGGCTATCCTTTATTTTCTATCTGTTTATCTCCGCGATATTCTCTGCAATAAATCCTTCTATCTAATATTTCCTGATGCTCACACTCAAGAAAACTCTGGGAAGCTGTGGGGGTGGTGGGTAAACGCCCCACAAGCATGGTGTTCCTGTGACTGACTGTCAGGCTGCAGCAAACACTTGAGACCCAGCCCCAGGATCAGAAGATATAGGTTACTCTCAGATTTAGTCTTTTGTGACCTTTAACTACAGGCCATGCAGTTTCCCCTTAATGTAGCTGGGGAAGCCTTATTATCCAAGAAGGAGAAGTGTGCATGGAATTGAGAGAAGAGAGAAGAAAATGAGAAGCTTAATGTTCCACTGTAACCTAGCCCTGTATTCTAAGGACCATGATGGGAACTCAAATTCTCCTGGGAAAATAGACATATCAGACACCAATGTCACAAGTCCCCTGAATCTTAGAAGTACAGACAGTTCCTGCAGGTATTATGAAGGAAGGCTTACCAAGTGCTAGCATGCAGCACACAGCCAATGTGAAAAATGGCCACCCACAAGAGCCTGGTGTCTGTATCTCAGATCCCAGGTACCAAACCATACATCTCTGCTCGGACTCTAGAAGTGAGATTAGCTGACCAGGGCAAAGCCTGCCTGCTTTTCATCCTATGGCTTCAAACAGCTCAGGTCAATGAAGTAGATCTGTAACTTCTAGCTATCAAACTCCAGCTTAGATCATGCAAAGAACTAAACATGGTGCTGGGAGAATGTGGATGAGAAAGAGGAAATAGCTGTTCTAGGGGGAAACTGTGATGATATATTGTGTACCCTAATAAAATTTGCCTGAAGATCAGAGAGACAAAGGAACAAGCCACTAGATTAAACATAGATGCCAGGCAGTGGTGGCATACACCTTTAATCCTATCACTTGAGATCTCACACTTTTAATCCCAGTATTTGAGAAGTCACACACCTTTAATCCCATCCCTAGGAAGTAAGTAATATAGTGGGCGGAGAAAAGTATATAAGGTGTGAAGAGAAAGGAACTAAGGCTTTTCAGCTGAGGAAGCTCATTTGACTAGTGCCTATCAGCTGAGGCTTTTTCAGGCTGAGGAGACCTAGAGGTAAGATGTGGCTTGTTCCTTTGTCTCTCTGATGTTTCAGCATTCACCCCAATATCAGGCTCCAGGTTTCTTATTAAGAAGACCTTTTAACATTCATGCTACAGGAAACTTTGAAGTGAGCTTTACAAGGTAGAAGTGTAATAGAAAGAAATGAATGAAGAGGGGACTCAGAGTCGGACAGATCTGAGTAGAAATACAAACTATGTCACATATTGGCTGGGACGATGCATATAGCATATTCATGCCTCAAGTTCTTCACCTGTCATACCAACGTAATAATATTGTTCTTATCTGCTGAGGTTGATACATAGACACTCCCTTGCCTAAATGAAAAGTTATTTTAAAATCAGCTAGTCCATACTTGGATATACTGGACCATTCCCATAAAGTATAGTTCCTTCTACCTGTAAAAAGGAAGGCCAATGCAAGTTGCTAACAGTCATAGAGAAGAGCAATTTGGGCTTGGGTATGGCAAAGAGAAACAGAGACTGTCATTAGGGACTCCCAGTTAGGCAAGGGAGAGTAAAGTACACCTTAAGAGAGGAGACTTGGCACAGAGGCTAAACATGGATCTCCACAAAGGACTTGGAATATCACCTCTGACTTTGAATTGCAACCTATAGGCTCTGAGAAGCCATAGAATGATTTGAGCAATGGAGCAACATGTCTGAGCTGCATAGGAACAAAACAGACAGTGGAAAATCAGGAAGAGCAGTAACTGGCTCATTCTGTCAGGATGCTTAAGAAGTCCTAGGAATTCATAGCTCTGCAGAACTCCTAGAGGAGTCAAGTGGAGTTTGCTTTTGTGACAGTATGGTCAGTTGAGGGGGGTGATGGCACAACTGAGGGATTTCCAGTATAAAAGAGGCACCAGCAAGCTGCTTGCCCACTAGCTGTACCTACCAAGTACCAAGAAGAATCCCTTGAGTGTTACTTCAGTGTTTCTTACTTGAGTTTCATGCTCAAGTAAAGTCTTTGCAAGTATCCAGTGTCAGAGTGTACCAGTAGTGCCTAACTTTTGCACAAAAGTTGTGCTGCTCCCCTGCAACATGCAGAATGTGGCCTATAGCACTGTCTCAAGTGGCAAATATTCATACACTCCTTATTACAGAGCTGAGCCCCAAGCCTCAGCAGCCAAAAATGAGAAGCAACAGCGATGTGAGGTCCCAGTGACAGTCAAGGGAGTCAAGAACAAGTTCAAGAATTGAGCCTCAGGCCGGGCGGTGGTGGCGCACGCCTTTAATCCCAGCACTCGGGAGGCAGAGCCAGGTGGATCTCTGTGAGTTCGAGGCCAGCCTGGGGTACCAAGTGAGTTCCAGGAGAGGTGCAAAGCTACACAGAGAAACCCTGTCTCGAAAAACCAAAAAAAAAAAAAAGAATTGAGCCTCAGGTGCAGACCCTTCTCTTCCTGGCCCACCTCCCACCTCTCACCTGGAGCTGCTATTGCTATTGCTATTGCTATTGCTATTGCTATTGCTATTGCTA
>CABHPR010131411.1:0-24445 GCA_902168415.1 Peromyscus melanophrys
AATATAACCATAAAAAGGAGTTATGCTCATCTTCAACAATAAATTTCTGGACATAATCTGCTACGCTCCTCTTGGAAGTTTAAGAACACTGTAACTGGTAGATTGAGTGGAAAATCAACTTCGTTTTGAGGTATTTTATATAGTAATTATAAAAGGAACAGGTGGAAAACATTCCTTAATTTATTTTGCAAAATCATCAAGGTAAAATACTGTACAGAATTATGACTATTAAATATTTTCTAGGAAGCATCCAGCACAGGGTCTGAAGCATAGAATCTCCAATTCTAACTCCCGGTATCCATGTTGATGAAGGTACTAATGACAATAACTTGGCAAATTCCTAAATGTAAACTGGTACACAAACTAATGGAGAGCTGAAATATCACTGAATTTATTTTCCTCATTGTCATTGAGTGTAGAGTTGCATTTTTACTGTTTTTTTAAAAAAGTACTTAGGATACCTTCCTGTACCTAAGAATCTGGTAGCAGAGTTTCCTCATTGCTGTTTTCATCTCCTTGTTCCTGAATGTGTAGATGACTGGATTCAGAAAAGGAGTGAGGACTGCATCAAAAATAGCAAGAAATTTGTCTAAGTGTGAGGAAGGGAAGGGCCAGGTGTAGAAGAAGATTAATGGTCCAAAGAACAAAACCACCACAGTCACATGAGCTGACAAAGTGGAAAGGGCCTTGGATATGCCACCTGAAGAGTGCTTTCTAATGGTTACCAAAATGAAGATATAAGAAATGACAAGTATGAAGAAGGTGCCCACAGAGATGAGTCCACTGTTGGCTGTGACCATGAACTCCAATTTATTAGTCTCTGTGCAAGCAAGTTTAATGAGCTGAGGGAGATCACAGTAAAAACTGTCCAATGTATTAGGTCCACAGAAGGGCAAGTCTACAACAAAAGCTAGTTGGGCCACTGAGTGGATAAGTCCCAGGATCCAGGCTACTGACAAAATTAAAATGCATATTCCTGGTCTCATGATGGTTAAGTAGTGCAGAGGTTTACATATGGCTATGTATCTATCAAAGGCCATGGCTATGAGCAGCACCATTTCTGTGCCTCCAATAGCATGAATAAAGAAGATCTGAGTTATACAACCCCCAAATGAGATGGATTTGTGTTTTCTAAAAAGATCATAAATCATCTTGGGTGCTGCAATAGAGCAAACTCCCAGGTCAAGAAATGAGAGATTGGCCAGCAGGAAGTACATTGGGGAGTGCAGGTCGGAGTCAGCCGTCACAGAGAACACAATGAGGAGGTTCCCCATCAGACTTGCCGTATAGAACACAGAAGAAAAGAGGAAGAGAAGTAACTGGATTCCCCATGTATTGGAGAGTCCCAGGAACACAAACTCAGATACAACAGAGTAGTTGTTCCCATCCATTGCAGTGGAGAACAGAGCTGCATCCAACAAAACCTGAAAAAGGCAGAGAAGAGAAAAATTAAGTTTTGTGTGGAGTTAGTAATTACATCAGTTTCAAACTATAAACAAAAACATATTGCTGCACAGAGTCAACACACCTCAGCATAATTGTAGAAAATTGGCAGTCACTCAATGCCATGAGCCACCACATCTAATGTCCTTTATTTTCTAACATTATCCAAATAAAGATTGGGGAATACTTGGGGATAAGTACTAGAAAAGAACAAATGACTGGCCTGAAGAAAGGCTACGAGAAGACTGAAGACTCACTGGAAATAACACACATGGGACGAAGGAAATGAGAAGAACCCCCCTGATTTCTTTCTCCCAGTTTGTTGCTCCTGCCCATGGTGTTTCCCAAATACCAATGAGTTTCTGTTGATCTTCGTTTTTCTTACGTCTTTGATTGCCCCAGTTAGCAACGTGGTACAGTACTATTACTCCCATTAACGCTGTCTTGTAGTTAATCTTATATGAAACCACATTCACCTTTTCCATATGCAGGGAGAAGATGATGTAGAAACTCCAACAGCACCCCACTTTAATAACAGTCTAGGGAGTACAAAGGGATACAAGCTTAGGTTGTAGATGCATCAGAGTAAGAACAAGGTCAGAAAAGATACTTAGGATGCAGAAAAAAGCATGGATTATGTGAATAAAATACATAAAATTCCATTTTATAATAAAGTTGATTAACAATTTCTACATGATTGATACTTGAAGATCATTTCCACACTGTTTCGTCTTTTCATACTTCATTGCATGGTGGAAAGAACACTATTTGGAATGAGAAAAACAGAATCACATCCTAGCCCCAAGTCTTTGAGAACCCAAGGAAGGTTTTTCTTCCATCTCTTCCACACGTTATTCACTGCCTGCCTCCCACTTAATTGTTTATTAAATTAAAGGGGCTGAGTGCAGATGATAAATAATTATCTCAAGTCTAATATTTTGGTTATTTTATAATATAATACTAGTCTGCTATGCAACGAAACTCTTCATAATGATGGTATCCTCTTCTCTTTGGGCTGCTACTATATCTACTGTTGTTCCTTGTTTGTAGTTATTTATATTTCATATTCTGTAGAAGACCTTTCCCCAGATCATTCTACTTCTTATTCCTCTTGTTATGTAGTTAGAACACCACCATAAATTCACGGTGTCACTTATCATAGCCCTTTGTGATCAATGAGCAAGCACTTACTAGATGTCTACCATACCCAATGTTCACTGAATTTATTGAAGTAGTAACACATTCAGTACTCATTAGTGTTCTATTTAAGCACACAACAGTGTAAATAATAGCAAGATTGCCAAACAAGTAATATGCACCTATAATTTTTTTGAAGTAGAAATGATACCTGTGAATCAGCCTGATGATGGTTGCAGTCTGAAGGAAATAAGACTCCTTGCTGCAGGTTCAGAGATAGCTCTGGTTCATTTCAATATACAACTCATATCTGGGCTTAAAGATTTCCTGACACAGCCAAGGAATCTCTGCAGCAGTCCCCGGTTGACGAAATCTCTATGAAAGTAATGACCAATTCAAAACAAAACCAGCAACAACTACATGCATGGCACTATACTCTCTTCCACATACTATCTTGTCTGATACTGCAAGAGTTGATGTTATTCATAGAAGAATTAAGACCACAAGAGTAGAAGTAACATTTCAGAACAGTGAGTTGTAGAAACCCTAACAGTCTGATCAGCTTCTTCTCCAATATGTATAGGAGACTTGGCCTTTTCTCATGACTGTTCAGTTGTGTGCTGCACCTTAGTGGCTGTCTGGCTGCCTTATAGTGACTCACAGTGTGCTTGGCAGATCTAAATGAGAGAAGGCAGGCTGCATACGTAATCATCGGGGTTTCTTAGTTTTTGTAAAATGCATCTATAATTCACCACAACTCCTAAAATAAACATGGAGAAGGAGAACAATCCATTCAACACCTGCAGCTCAGAACATCCTGGTTGTTTCCAGGCCATCTTTATCTATTTCCACATGAAGAACTTAAGCGTTTCAAAGGACAGACAGTTCTTTGCACTCTCTGATGCAGAGTCAATTCTTACCCACACTTGTAAAGCTGCCTCCTAAACTTCTAGCTCCTTGGTTTTGGATCTCAAACTTAGAGTTAAAAAGGCAATTTAAGTTTCTGACATTGTATCTTTCTTCTTTTCCTTAGTTTATTTTTTTAGCTCATTAATCTTAGTTTAGGCATTTTTTTTCTGGTGTAAGGTAATATTTAATTGATTTCTATGGAAAATAACCTATCATTAAAAAAATCTATTCAATATTGCCTAGTTGGGATGTTAGATATTGTACTCCAATAGGCTATTTCTATATTTGTCAATAGTGCTCTTAAAGGTTTATTTCCAAAGACTTAAGCATAGCATAGCTTTCTTCTGGTTAGAAGTAGCATTATTTCATGTACTAACATCTACGTGAGTGCTGCTACTGTGGGAGACACAGCTAATTGGCCCACAGAGGAGTACTGACCAAATGATACCACAGAGACTTGAGATCGCCAGTATGAACTCATTTGTGCAAGAAAATTATTACCCGGAATCTTGCAAGTCAATGGAGGAAGCTTTCAATGAGTCACAAAGGAGGGTATGTGAGAGAGACAGAAAGATGTATGAATGTAAAAGACCTAAGGTATCTGCATAATAAGATAAAGTTGATTAGACACTTAAATCAAAACTACCTTCTTATTTTTAAGTATTCATGAGACAACATATGTGACCAAAAATTTTATATACATTTGTGTATGATACTTACGCATAAATTAAAATATAATTACATCATTCCCCTCTTTCCTTTCCACCTTCCAATTTTTCCCCTGTGTCCACACACACACACACACACACACACACACACACACACACACACACAAATATTACTTGCTCAGTCTGTTTAGTATTACTTGTGTGTATATGATTTCAGAGCTTACCAGTTGGGGCTCATCCATGGGAAAGGCTATTTCTACACTCTCAGTATTCCTTAATTTCCTGTAGTTCTTTGTCTATGGTTTAATGGAATTTCCCCCTTTCATGTTAGCAGGTTTATCATTGTTGTATTTGTTCAGGTCTTGTTTTGACAGCAACATTATTGAGGCATCATGGGTTCAGTTTCCCTGTTATTTCTAGGAGACATAATATCACAACAGATTTCCTGATTCCCTGGCTCTTACATTATTTCTACTCTTCTTCCATGATGTTTCCTGAGCCTCAGGTGCAGAAGTTGTGTTGCAGGTATATTAACAGGGGCTGGGCTCCTCATAATTAGTTGTTCTTTGCATTTTAGCCAGTAGTGGCTTTCTGTAATGAGGGGTGGGAGCTACACTTATCTGTGGGTAGAAGGATAAGTATAAAGAATGCAGATAGGAATTATGATGGTTTAGTAAAATGAAAGTAGTAGGTTCTCTTCTAAGATCCATGATCTCATTAGCCCAGGTAGCTGGCTAGGTTTACAGTACCAGACATGGTTTTCATCCTGTAGAATGGGTCTTAAGCCCAATTAGACAGAAGCTGGTTACCACCAATATATGCCTACCCACTATTGCACCTTTAGGAACTTCAAGAAAATGAATATTAAAACTACTTTAAGACTCCACTTCAACCTAGTCAAAAGTGCCATCATCAGGAATACAAATGACAGCAAATTCTGGAGTGGAGTTTGGAAAGGCGTATCTTTATACACTGCTGGTGGGACTGTACAGTACCATAGCCACTTTGGAAATTAGTCTGTTGACTTCTCAAAAACCAGAAATAGAACTACCTTAGAAACAGATCTTTCTGATTGTAGGACCCAGAGGAGTCAAGGAAATCACAAGAAAACCCACAGAAACAACTAATCTGGGCTTATAGGAACTCACAGAGTCTGAACCAACAACCAGGGAGCTTGCGTGAGAGTGACCTAGGCCCTCCTAACAATGGGAGCAGAGGCTGTCTCTTAACACTTGTGGGCTCTTGGGAACCTATTCCTTATACTGGATTGCCTTGTCTAGCCTTAATATAAGGGGAAGTGCTTAGTTTTACTGCAACTTGATATGTCATGTTTTGTTGATACCTGTTGAAGGTCTGCCCCTTTCTGAACAGACACAGAGGAGGAGTAATAAGGAGGGGGAGGTGAGGTGGTGCAGAGAAAATAGGAGGAGAGGAGGAAGGAGAAATGGATGTGAAAGAAATAAATAAATAAAATAAAAAATTAGACTCTTCTATACTACCTAAGCACTACCCAAAGGACTCTATATTACTCTAAAGAGAAACTTGTTCTACATTCATGTTCACTGCTGCTTTTTACACAGTGAGAGGAGACGGAATCAGCCCCAGATGTCCATCAACAGAATAACATCAGATAATGTAAATGTGATACATACACATAGTGGAATTTTATTCAATAGTAAAGAGAAATGAAAATTTCAAGGAATGGATGGAATTAGGAAAACTATGTTGAGCTGGACAACCTAGGCCCAGAAGCCAAGCAATGTGTGTTTTCTCTTCTGTATACACGTAGCTTTGTACTTCTAGATTTTTTTTTTAAGTTAGAATGTCTATAGAGACCTGGGAGTGAAAACAAGTCTATGACAGGGTGTGTGGGCCAGAAGCTTTAAGGAGTTTGGGAATGGTAAAACATATGTGAAATGAAAAATAGAGGAAGGGATACCTGTCATTTGATAAGGTTCAAACAGCAAGGAAGGGTGGATGAAGGAGAGAATGGGAGCAGGTGAAGAGTTAACTAAGTCTAAGCATGTTTGAAGGAGTCACATGGAAACCAGTGCTGTTGTGGGGTATTCACCAGAGAAGACTGCTGGGACATGGGTTTAAGCCAACAGAAAGTCTTTATTCGCATGACTACACCAGGTGTTCAGGATCCCAGTGTAGCAAGGAGCCTTTCTCAGGGTGATCTTTTGAACACAAAAACCATGTTCTGAGTTGACATACTTCAGTTAACAAAAACAGTTAGCCAGAAGTGGATCTATAGAAGCTAAAAAATAAGGTTAGTATATTTTGAGACTTTTCTGAAATTATGTGGATTTTGATGGATTAGGCCTTTGTTTTAGTTTTTGCAGATGATGCTGTTTACATGCTGAGTGTTTTACATCATGGATGGTATTTCCATCATGGAGTCAGTTGTGCTAAGGTCTCAGGGCCTACTAAAGTCTGGGGCCCTGTTACACTACTTTATAAGTTAATTATAAAATGTAATTAACAAAAGACTTTGACCCCAAATATTGTGCATTGGTAAATGTCCATCCCAGAAGTCATGGGTTAGTAAATGAAAATCCTGGTGACAGCTGTAGGGCACTTCCTTAGGAGTTGTTAGAGCAGAAATTCTCAGAGGCCCACAAAACTATAGAGAATACAGCCACTGTCATTGATGCCCACCCGACCTGGACAATAAGACTCCACTGCTGAAGATACCATACACTTTGGCTGCAGAATAGAGAGAAATCATGTTGGAACTGAGTTGGAAGCTTCATCCCTTCGGGATAGCCTTCATGGTACTGGAAGTAGCTTTGTGATAGTCTTCTTCAACTTTATAATACCAACTTGTTAGGCATCCAGTGCTTTCTGGAACAAAGTGACATCACTGTTAGGAAGGTACCCCACTGACTTCTAGTTGGATCTGAAGCTTTCTTTGTAGGAAGGAGTTTCCGGCTGAAGGTCCATGGCTTGGAAAGTCATAGGAGGGGGTGAATTTATCACTTTTGCCTTGCTAATTAGATATGTTACCAAACTGCCTCCTAAATATTCATTGATACCCATAGGCCAGAGTTGTTCTCAGCCTTGATTAATAAAGCTTCTTTTTTGCAACAAATGGCAGTTCTCTTGCAGCAAATTCAGATTCATGGCTTTTCTAGGTGAGGAGAAATGAGTTTTAAGTGCTCAGCATTAAACGAAATACATAATTCCCTTACAAGATTCAAAGACCATTACAGAAGAGGGAACAGCAATAATGTAAGAGCTGAACAATAGGGTAGAGGGCTGGGAAATGGTGTCTTATGGACAGGAGAAGGCAGAGGCACTCAGGAACTCACAACAGCTGTGATTGCTTGCATAGGGCCTGCACAGAACTGAGCCAGTAAATATTCAGTCACAGATGAAAGCAGGGTGGTTGGGTCTCTTCCCAGGTCAGCTAATGAAAGTGGAAGGCTACTGGAGGAGAGGAAGTCATTGTCTACAGTGAGGTAGCCCTGGTGAGTTACTCATGCTCCAATGAATAGCTTCACACTCATGCCCTTGCAAACAGCCCTGGCTAAACCCAGTGGGTCAAAATGCAAAACCAAAAACAAACAAAAAAATGGAATGGCTAGGAAGAAAAAGGAGTAGGAGGAGGATAAGAGAGCGTGGAAGAGAAGAATGACTACAATGTATTATATGCATGTATGATTGTCAAATAATATATTAATTAAAAATTAATCTCTTTTCAAACCTAGAACTTTCAAAGTATAAAATTATATACAAATGGAAATTAAATTACATTTTCTTGTATAGGAAAAATGAATCAATGAAGAAATGAAGAGAAAATAAAAATTTGAAGAAAATATTGTTCACTAAAATACCTTTTTAGACATAAATGCAAATTTTTACGTATTTAATTTTCCTGCTCAAAATGCTTCCTAGGATTGATATACTTGTTGGATTGATTTTTTGGAACCATTTTCTCATTCTCTTTCCATTTTCAAGTAATTCTCAAGTTATTTGTGATGCTGTTTATTGACTCTGATATGATAGCTGTTTTCTGAAACTGCGTTGCTCATATTTCTCAGACAATAAACTTGAAAGATTTATCTTATTTAGTCTGCAGTAGGAAAATAAATTTTGAACATTTAATATTAGAGATTTACAATATAACTCTTATATACTGAATTTTATTTTAAAACATCACATAAATGCTATATAATCATTGCTTTCTGGATTATATGTTCAAGAACTTTGAAAAGCATTTGAAATAACTAAAGAATTACACTTCATCACATAAAATATCATAAATTTACTAGAAGTCAGAACTTTAATATCATTACTTGATGTATTTCATCTGTCAACAACACTGTTTACTGAATTATAACTGATGAATTTGCTTTTCCTCAGAATATTTTACGTTAGATTTTGCTCTTGCTATAACTACTAGCTGTCTGTATAGGCAAAGTTCTTTCTAGTTTTTCTTCCACTCTAGATCTAAAGAGACACATGGCTTTGCCACTCATCCTTGGTAAAACATATTGTTAAGAAATGGTCAAAATTTCCTTCACATTTTCTTATTTTCTTTAATATACATACAAAAATTGTTCTAAAAATAAAATTCTTTCAGAAGGCAAAGTTCTGTAACTCATGCGTTTATAACACAGTCATTAAAAATCATCAGTGATGCACTATATTTATTAGCATCCATCTATATATTATTTAGACATTGGTGTGTGTATAGAGGGTTTTTTTTCTCTGTGTAGCCCTGGCTGTCCTGGAAATCACTTTGTAGATCAGGCTGGTCTCAAACTCACAGAGATCTGCCTGCCTTTGCCTCTTGAGTACTGGGATTAAAGGCATTCTCCACCATCACCTGGAGTTGTAGTAAAAAGATAAAAAAAAGTTACTTCAAAATTTCTTTTTAAAAATGTAGGTTAACAGCTGTCAGACAACTTAAAAAAGTAAAACTGTATGGATTCCTAGGTCGCATTATTAACTGGATCTCTGCCGTCAGTATTAGGGTAAATTATATGTCAATTCACTACAAAGAAAAGGTTTTCACAAACTTTCCTGCCTTCCACAACCTAGGACGAACCTCTTCCTCCTAATCCTCATTTGACAGCATCCCACCATGAATATTGACACTTGTTTTCTCTGTTTGTCTTTCAGAATCACATTTAGTGATATATATTTATTTTCGTCTATAATAATAAATTTATTTATTTTGCCATAGGCCAAAGCAGCTTATTTATTAATCAATGGGAACAATATATATTCACAGCATACAGAAAGACCTCCCCCAGCATCTTTTGCAACTAAGACTGATAGTTCTGCCAAGTTAGAGACAAGCAGAAGAGCCAGGTACTACAGGAAAGAGACAATCTTAGTATGCTACATATGGAATTTCTCTTAATATTATTGCCTGGAGTTTGTGACAGAAGCCGGCAGTGGAACCTTTGGAGGATATTATTGAGGGGGGGGGTGTCATTGAAATAGTTGACACTAAAGAGGAGTAACAGTTCATTTCTTTTTAAGTTAAATATGGTCTGATACTGAAGCTTTGCTTCAGTAGAATGTTTGTATAAGACACCAATGACAGATACTACTGAAAGCTCTCAGCATTGTCCTTCTACTGCTTTTCTCTTAGTTTCTTTTAAGGAGTGCTATAGATCACTTGGGAGCCCATGAGTGGCAGGTCAGTTTCATATCAGTTGTATAACCTAAACTTGAAAAATAATGTATTCAGGTGACACCTGGATTGAATCACCTGGCAGCGCAAGTTGTGTGGTACTCTCCCTAAAGTTTTATTAATTATAAAGATTATACTTAAAATAAATCATATATTATGTGAAAAGCATAATATATTTCTTCCTCACTTTTTTTTTGGTTTTTCAAGACAGGGTTTCTCTGTGTAGTTTTGGTGCCTGTCCTGGATCTCGCTCTGTAGACCAGGCTGGCCTTGAACTCACAGAGATCCACCTGGCTCTGCCTCTCATGTGCTAGGATTAAAGGTGTGTGCCATTGCCACCCAGCCATTTTTATACTTCTATTTACTAATAGTTTGTCATGCTTTTTCTAATTCCTATACTTTTCTTCTTATATAGTTATAAACAAGGTTTACATTAATATTATTATTTTGTATTTTATTGATAAATCAACATTTTCAGTTTTTAGCTCCAAAATATTCAAAACATTAATTATAACCTATTAGTGACAGATTTCTTTGCCAAAAACAATGACTAGAAAGAGGGTGTGAAATAGTTTTCATATACATAAGTGAAATGAAATTTACATCTTCTAGTCTCCAAAAATATGTTTTGACTAACATTATTAAAATCCTCTCTTTCTCTCTGATGGACCACAGCGTTTGCTTTTCAACTATAACCACATCCAAAACTGTTAGAAATAGTCTAATCAGCATTTAGGTGAACAAATTCAAATGATAAAAGACTTGAACTCTTGAATTTATCTAGCTAAAGATCTTTATTTTGAGTAATTCTGCTGCTTGCGACACTCAGAAACCCATAAGGCACAAATCTAGGCAGCTGGTAAAAGTGCTCTGTTTCTGAGAAACAGTGTCAATGAGAAGTTTCCAGCATTTGAGATGATAACAAAGTATGTTGATATGTGTGAGAGCCTAGCAGTTACCATTATTTCCATCAGAGATACAGCATTTGACATAAACCGCATTTTAGTCTGAATTTATTGATTTTCAGTACTTTAGAATCCAAGAATTACTTAGCAAAAACTGATCATATCTGCAAAGAATACTTGAGGAGGCATTTCACAGTTGGTATTTAAAACAGTAATTGAAGAGATCTTTGAAACTGCTTTTCTTAGAAGTAAATTAAAAAATATTTAATTAAAATATTATTACATAATTTCTCTCTTCCCTTTTCTCCCTCATATCACCCTCATGTCTGACAACCCTTCCCCTACCAAATTTAAGGCCTCATCTTCATTTACTGTTGTTATATATACATATAAATTATATACATACATACATTTATGTATACATACTGTATAACATATAAATACAACCTGCTGAATCCATTCAGTGTTGCTTGCATGAATGTTTCTAGGGTAGACCACTCAGTAAAGAATAAAAATGATTTACCCTCAAGAATGTTCTATTTTAATCTGAATCTCTTGAACTCCCAATGAAAGAATTTTTGAAACTTAAAGCCCTAATACAGAGTCTCCTCATTGCAACCTTCATCTCCTTATTTCTGAGTGTATAGATGACAGGATTCAAAAAAGGAGTGATAATAGCATCAAAAATTGCTAAAAATTTATCTATGGGTAATGTAGGGAAAGGCCACACATAGACAATAATGCAAGGACCAAAGAAGAAAACCACCACAGTGATGTGAGCCGAGAGAGTGGAGAGGGCCTTGGAGGAAGCACCCGAGGAGTGTTTACGGACCGTGACCAGGATGAAGATGTAAGACACAACCAGGATGAAGAAGGTGGCCATGGAGATGAAACCACTGTTGGCAGTGACCAGGAACTCCAGTCTGTATGTGTCTGTACATGCAAGTTTGATGAACCGAGGAAAATCACAATAAAAGCTATCCATTTTATTAGCTCCACAGAAGGGTAAATTTACAACAAAAGCCAATTGGGCCACAGAATGGATAAGGCCAATGGTCCAAGCCAGAGCCAAAAGAAAAATGCACATTCTTAGACTCATGATGGTGAGGTAGTGGAGGGGCTTACAGATAGCGATGTACCGGTCATAGGCCATGACTATGAGCAGCACCATCTCTGTTCCTCCAACAGTGTGAATGAAGAACATCTGAGTGATGCACCCATTCAGGGAGATGACTTTGTGTTTCCTGAAGAGGTCATAAATCATCTTTGGAGTAGCAATGCTAGACACACCTGTGTCTATGAAGGAGAGGTTTGCCAGCAGGAAGTACATGGGGGAGTGCAGGTGATGGTCTGAGATGATTGTGAGCACAATGAGAAGATTTCCTAGCATGCTTGCTACATAAAATACTGTGAAGAACAGAAAAAGGAGAATCTGAATTCTCCATGAATTGGTGAGGCCCAGCAACAAAAATTCTGATACTGTGGAGTGATTTCCTCCATCCATTAACTTGTGCAAGTCTGACCATAGGTGACTACTCCCTGGAGGGCACAAAGGGAGAAAATATTATTATTAAGCAAAGGGGCATCCTGGTTGTAAAGCAATGACTCAAATACAAAACACTAAAGTCACTCTGTTGTTTTACAGGCAGATTTTACAGATCTCTCATAGAGACCAGGTACAGAACTTTTCCTATGCTTGCATATTTAGGGTCACTTCATTATTTAATCTTAAGTTTATTTTGAAGTGTATAGCCAAGAAAGGAAAACTAGAGGCAAAGGCACTTGAGAATCTGAGGAGAGTCAAACAAGCTCTGCAGACACTTGTGTTCACTAGCTTCCATACAGGAAATTAGTGCCACGACATTGAGGCATGCTAAAAGAAATTTGTGCTTTTAGCCTTTGTGCATCAATTCCTTACTTTGTTCTGGAATTTTGTATTTTTAAATTACTGACACATCTTGGTTTTCCTAGGTTTGCATTAGTGTCATCAATGAAAAAGTTACTTTTTAAAAATATTAAATCTTTGCTTGCCCAAAATAGTGCTTTTTCATGAATTAAATTTGTTCTCAAATAATTTAATACATGTGCACAATGTATACTGACCACTCTCATCCCCATCCCTCACCATCTTCTATCTTCTTACCACCTCATCCACACCCTGCAACAAATCTTCTTTCATGTTCTATCTATTCATTTTGTTTTGTGACCAGTTAGTCTAATCAGGTCCATCTGTGTAAGCATGAGTCTGGAGCTCTGTGTTGGAGGCTGGTGGGCTCAGTAGTGGGTACACAACAGGAGACAATGATTGTTCCTTTCCTAGAATCTATCAATAGCCAATAAAGGGTAGTGCCCCATGAGCCTCTTATTCTTCCATGGAAATTGTATGCAGGGTCAGTCTGGGATTGTATTCTGGTAACTGATTGATTATGAAAAATATAAATAGAAAAGAAGAACAATGGATGACTCTATTTCCAGCCCTACCATTGACTGATACTGAGGAATGGAAATGTTGGTCTTGTTTAGAAAGAAAGGTAATGGAACTCTTACCTGAGTAGTTTAACAGAATCTGTCCTCAGATGGGAATCACACTCTTAAAGAATTAAGAGATAATGAGAAACTCCAGTTCCCAACGAGAAAAGCAGAAATTGCTTTGAATAATGCTTAGAAGTGACAGAAATCAAAGCTATATAGAACATTGAAGCTGAAAGTATGTTAGAATTCTATTGTTATTAAAAACTAAAAGGATAAGAAACTAGGAAAGTAATATGGAATAGAAAATATGGACAAATTATGCACTGTTCTCCCATAGCACTTTTTTTTTTGTGTTAAGCAGCATTCTACCTTTATTTTGTAGCCACCTGGAGCCTTCTGTAAACATCTTCTCCAAAAGCTTGAGAAAATTCATCCATGCTCATTTGATACTCTGCTCTTTGCTTCTTCTAGAACATACAAAGCAAACATGCCAAGAACTAAATTGTAGCTTAAACTGAGGGCCAATAATTTATGACCAATAGTTGTAGGTAGATTGTCTGTCCATAAATAGGTTGGAGTGATGTTTGCTCTACTGTGAACTATCTGTTCACACCTGTGTTTTACTTACATGGTAATTCTCGAAGTGGGAGAATTTCTCCTGGTTGAGAGGAGGATTACTTCACATTCAGACTGAGAGCAGCACCTTTTACAAAACAAAAGAGCCTTATGTTGTTTTTCCCCAGTAAAAAGACTTCTAATTAGTGTGGTCCACTGAGTCTGTATTGTCACCCAGGGAATAAAAAGGACAAAAGAAGTGAAGAACAAAAGCATCTCACACAGAAATGTTCAGAAATATTTTTTGCCTCAGAACTAGTGATTAAAGTAACTGATGAGAAAGTCAGAACCTCAGAAATCCAAGAGGCAGAGATGCTAGACAAAAGAGTTAACTACTTATTCGAGAACTAGCAATGAAGATTCAGCCAATGAGAAACTAGCGCACACTAAGCTACCACTCACTTTGGCAATTTGTGTCTTCCAGTTCCATAAAGTCCCACGCCCCAGACCTTAGACTGTAGAGACTTTTCCATCAGAATGGGGGGTGGGATGGGCGTGAGGGCTGGGGGTGGGAGGACAGGGGAATCTGTGGTTGACAAGTAGAATGAATAGAAAATCTCTTAATAAAAAAGAAATATAGTCAAATAATTGGGTGCTAATTCCTAAGTAGAAGAGGCAATGCTATGTAACAAAGTTTTCAAACAACTCTCTGTGACTATATTTAACAAGACTTTCTTTCCATTTTATAATTTTCCTTCTCAGTGTTTTCTCTATTTCTACAATTTCCATCATTCTTCAGATATTAGTGCCTCAAGATAATTTCTATGAAGAAGTACAATTGGCAAACTCCAAGATCCCTGCCATCTTCTCCTCCAACTCAACGCATGAAGAAAAGGAAGCAGTAGTAATCAATGTGGAATATATAGACAATGCTTATAAATATTTTTTCTACCAGTGTGTTTGGATCAAATACAGTGGCTATCATCACAAAGACAAAAGACAAATTCTTATGAGATGTGGAGCAAAGGAAACTCATACAATGTTGATGAATGAAGATTAGTTTAGATGCCAATTGAATATATGGAGATTCCTCCAAAAAATATTAGCATGTCAATAAGATGCTTGCATTCTCATAGTGATTGCTGCATTATTCAAAGGGTACTGACCAGACACTGGGCATCCACAGAACTCTTGATGGTAATAGGATCCATGGACATCAACTAAGATCATGGCTGCTGTAGGGCCACAGACCCACATATGACCCTTGGCATTACCTGGGTCCAGAGGATCCCATGGCCTTATGTGGCAGCACATACCACCCAGATCGGCATGGCCCTGGTGGCAGCATGTTCCTTAGACACCAACATGGTCACAGGTTGTAGCCTAAACCTTGGGAATCCGTGTGGCCTTTGGTTACAACATGGCCCACGGACATCAACACAGACCCCAACTGTGTTAGGACCATATCCTCAGCAGCAGAGTGTAGCACGAATCTTAAAAGGTCTTATTAATAAAAACAAACCTAGAGCCAGGTATTGGGGTGAACACTGAATGATCAGAGAAACAGAACAAGCCACAGCTTCCTCACCTTGCCAGTTCCTCAGCTGATCCTGTTTCCTCAGACTGGAAGCCTCTGAGTCCTCATCCAAATGCATCTCAGCTGAACTGCTGCTAAAAGCCTAAAAGCTTAACTAGACTCTACTTCCTGGTCCTCACACCTTATCTACCTTTCTGCTTCCTGCCATCACTTTCTGGGATTAAAGGCGTGTATCACCATACCTAGCTGTTTCCAGTGTGGCTTTGAACTCAGAGATCCGGATGGATCTCTGCCTCCAGAATGCTAGGATTAAAGGTGTGTGTGCCACCACTTTCTGGCCTCTATGTTTATCTAGTGGCTGTTCTATTCTCTGACCCAGATAAGTTTATTAGGGTGCGCAATATTTTGGAGAACACAATATCACCACAGCAGAGTTTTTAACTTTTATTATGTTTAAACTGTAATGTAAAATTCAGTTTTTTAATTTATACAATAGATTAATAAACTATCTCTGGAATAAATTGCAGGTGGCTGAGCCGTGGCATTAATTATGTTTTCTGAATTGAAAGCCTATCTTGTGCCTACTGTGCTGTTTATTTTCTAAGGAGAAGTAGACCTACAACATAATGTGATACATTATTTTTTTCAAAGTCAAACACAATGCTTTCTACGACAGAATGGCTATCTTCAGAAGTTTAAAATTTCTGCTCATGAGCTGAGCGTTCCAAGGCAGCGATTCTCACGTATGCATCACATTTTATGGACAAGTACAAAGCTATGTACTTTGAATGTGAAATCAGGCACTGAACTGTTGTTTTTCATACTGAAGGCCATCAATAAATAAATAAGCTGTATGTGGGGGTACCTTCTTATTATTGTTCTCCAGGGAGTTCCTAGAAGCCCCCCAAACAGTCCACCTTGATTGTACAATATAGAGAAATCAGACTGGAATTAGGATGAGTTAGCTTTCATAGTGCCAGATGGTTCTATGCAGACTCCTGGGAGAATAAAGGCTTCAACAGTCTTACCCAGTGGTGAACCCAGTGAGTTGCAATATTGGTCTGCCATGTAACATGTGTCCCCTTGCGCAATAGTGACTTGGCTGTTATGGAGCTAACCAACTGCCTTCTGATTGGTTTGAGGTCCACCACATAGGAGGGAATTCATAGTGCATGCTGTTCTGCTGTCCACTTTCTATATGAACACTGTGTTTGATTGTCTTTAGCTATACACAATTGGAGCTTTCTTTTCAGTGGCTTTAAGGCATTGGACATTTTGGGTATGGTATAATTTCTAAATTTACTGTAAATTGATTATTGTTTTTAGTTGTTATATTTCTAAATGTTATTCATTAGAATGAAGCTTTTGTACAGCCAAATCTATGTAGAAACCCATAATTATTTAGTATATTAAAAGAAAGTCATCATGAGTATATTTACCTATTTTAAAAATTAATTGAACTATTTATAAATACAACAAAATAGCACAATGATACAAAACCTCCCAATTTTGTTTCCTTTTTTATTTCTAGTATTGCATAATGAGATATGAAATCCTTTTGTCACACTGGACAAATCAAATGGTCCTCTAGGGAAAAAGTCCCTGAACTACAAGCATTTTAAAACTGTCTTGGTCATTGCCCACTTGAGGTATGTATAATTAGTTTTATATATTCTTGTGCTGGAATATCATAGGTACTTTGTGTTGGAGAACACAGGGAAATCGGAATCCATGAAGACTGCATCCATTTTATGCAGGTATGTGACGGTTGGAAGGACATTCAGCAATAAGAACAGTGCTCTATTTATAGATGTGATTTTACTGTTGGAATTGCTGATTTTGAGTCATATGTTAAATTGATTGAGTGAGCCTAAAGCAAAATTGATAACATTTAGGAAAATCATTAGATAGGCACAGGAAAATACTTGTAAAAATTTATTGACATACTAGAGACATTAATGATTTTTACTTTAAGCACGAGCCATGTTGTTACCTGGGGAAATGTAAAAGGCATTAGAAAACATAAAATAGCTTTATGATATTTTCTATGTAGCATAGCTTATACTTAATCAGTCCATTCTCTGATAATGCATGAATGACCTTATCCTCTTCTACTTGATAAATTGATACAAAAAACAAAAGCATAAAGGTTACATTTTTTTCTATCCACCAACTTTTCAAAAGACCTGGGTATACACTGATCATCTCCAAAACAGATACAAGTTTATTGGCAGTCTTCCAGTGTGAATAGTGTCATCATAGATACCTGACCAAAAATATAATTTGACATGAACAACAAATAATCCACTGCTGAAAACATACTTTCCAATGTAATTTCATTTTTAGATATGACATGGATAATTTCAAAACAAAATAATACCCGGAGCTACCTGGAATTGTATTTATTTTTCCAGTTTTTTTTCTATCATTTATAGGTAATGTTTGTACTAATTTTATTTCTGAACAATAAGTAGAATAGATAAGGGTAAAGAATTTTGATGAGTAGTAATTTTTTATGGGTAATATAAAGTGAGAAAGAGAATCAGAATCACATGAAAAGGATTGTAAAAGATATTTTGGGCATATTGGTCCCAGCTTGGTTAGGCAGGAGTATTGCCTGGGTTTGAGGCCAACCTGGGATACACAAAAGGACATTGTTTCAAAAACAACAACTGAACATTTAGTTTATTGAGTCCAGTAAATTTGAAGCTACAAAGTCGTTGTGTTTTATTTATGTATGTATTTATTTGAAAAGGAGATAATCATTTAAATTTCCCATTATAACAATTAAAAGTAGAGATGTTCCTACCAATTTGAGAAGTAAAACTATGAAATGTTTCAATTGAGTGTGTGAGTGAGCTTGCAATAATTCCAAATTGAGAAAGAAACACACATGGATGATGGTTTACATGAACTGTGTGCAGTAGGGCTTTTGAACTTGATGACTCTGCACTAGGAACCTCAATACCAGTATTGTCCATCAATAAGGACTGAATGTTTTCATTTCAGTCCTCGATTTATTACTTCTGTATAGACTAAGGCAAAGCAGTAAGTACTACACTAGGCAAAGACATAGGGTGGCCTTTCTCATCATGGATATTTCATTAGTTATGAGTGTAAAGAACATACTTATGAAACAACACTTTCAAGTATAGCTAATGTGTAAGTGAAGACAATTCCAAATACAATCTCTTAGGAGTTTTCTCTGAGGGTATTTTTGGCTTCCAAGTAAGTGAACATCTTGTCCTTGTATACAGATCTAGAAACTTTTTAAATGTTTATATTTCATATACATACATATATATTGAAACAATTCTTCTCTCATACACTGAATCCCAACTACAGTTTTCCCTCTCTGCTCCTTCTAGTTCCCCTTACCTCACCTCTTTCCTAGATCTGCTATCTCTTCATTTCCTCTTCAGAAAAGAAGAGGTCTCCAAAAGATGAAAGCCCAAACAGGACAAAACAAGATACAGTAAGACAAGGCAAAAGCCCTCATATCAAGGCTGGACAAGGCAACCAAATAGGAGGAAATGAGTTCAAAGAGCAGACAAAGGAGTCAGAGACACACCCACTCACTGTTAGGAGTCCCACAAAAATACCAAGCTAGCAGCGTAACATGTATGCAGAAGACCTCGTGCAGATCCATGCAGGCCCTGTGCTTACTGTTTCAGTCTCTGGGAGCCCATGTGAGCCCTGCTTAGTTGATTCGGTGGACCATGTTCTCCTGGGATCCTCCACCCCCTCTGACTCCTACAGTCTTTTTTTCCCTTCATCGATGGAGGTCCCAAATTTCTGAGGGGAGGGACTGGATAGAGATCTCCAATTTAGACACTCTTTCTGCATAATGTCTGGCTGTTTTTTTTCTGCATCCACTCCCATCTGCTGCCAGAGGAAGCCTTGCTGATGATGACTGGACAAGGCACTAATCTATGAGTACAGTAGAATATCACTAGGGATCATTTCATTGATTTCTTTTTCTAGTTGTGTTTGGTTCTACCCTAAGTCTCCGGCCTATCCAGTTGCCTGTTCCTGGCCATCTAGGCAGTGTACGGCACAGGCTCCCTCTTGTGGCATTGGCCTCAAGTTAAACAGATCTGGAAACTTATTAAAACTTTCTCTGTCCTAAGAATTTAGCTGTTGATACTGTTGACTTTTAATTCTTCCAAATTTACCATATATGAGATCTTCTGGTGTTTGTACTGCAGTTATAACTCTCTCTTCTCTGATCATAAGTCACCATACTCGGCTAAACTCACTTTAGACAAATTGTTAGTTCTTACTAGATGAAGGGGGTTGCAGAGAAAAGATAGGTAAATTCACAGCTGATAAATTGAGAATGTCTTCCAAGAGTTTTAGAACTTCAAACCCCAAAATACCATAATAATAATTGTTAACTTATATACGAATTCAAAAGAAGTAAAAGGGAGAATGGATTTATGAAACCTATTACTATGTGTAATGAACATATATCAAAAATACTTACATGTAACATACTGGAAGTTACTGCATTTTTATTGTTATAATTATATGGTTTCTGAAGGGTAGCTCTGAAAATCAATGCTTATCATTTTTCATAAATTATCCATTATTTTATTAAAGGGGCCTGGTTCCTTTTTCTCCTTATAATTGCACAAATGCTATTCAATTTTCTTAGTACTTTTTTAGATTTTCTCTTTAATCTCATTTATTTCTACTTTTTTCTCCAAATCTTTACTTCTATAATCCTTTATTTTCTAATTCTCTCTCACTTTATAATTCTGGCTAGTCTCTATGCCTATCTCCTTTGACTACATAACAACATATTTTAAGGTGGTTTTTAAGTATTAAAATATCCTTTTTATGTTTCAATAAAAATTGCACTGTACTGTGATTATGAGTTCTGTAGTACATTGGCTAGAAGAATGTTTTGGTCTTTAGTTTTAAGGACATTATGCCCTATCTGTGAAGAAAAATTTAATGACTTAGATTTATAATAACCACTAAAGAGACACCTGTGTTCTTTGAAAGCAAATATACTTAATTTCAGCTTAAAGTTTATATTTTAATCACCAAGATAACATGGACATTACATACTTTCAAATAGGAGCCAGTTATATTTTGAAAAATCTCTTGTTAAAAGGAAATAGCTAACATATTTTGAAATATTTTTCAGCAGTGAAGCGTTTTGATGTTCCCTGCTTGCTTAAACCCTAAGTTTTTTTTCATTCATTTTCTTATATCATGAGTTCAGCTCATTTATGTGCAAATGGAAAAGGAAAGTAATACTAACCTTTTACCAAAAAATTGTCTATGGAATACTACATGCTGAATGAGTGATTATTATCTTTAATTGTGTTATTCCTAACCAAATCATAGAGTGCATGATTTAAAACTGTGTTCAATAGACAGACAGACTGAAACTCAGGGGCTTATGCCTAATACCTAATTTGGTAGTGTATGAACTACCGTGTTAATTTTGATCTGAATTCAAGGATCATATTCTGTTTATCATATAATGTTTCTTTACTAGATAAAAGTAAACTATAATAAAATATATTGAATCCTGTCACCAGTGTTGGAACAGAAAGTAGTCTACTACGTGGTTTCTTTTAGATGGTTAAGTTTTCAAATCACATGTGATGCACTCCAGGATAACAATTCTCACCCAACCCTACTATTCCATGGACCAATACTTCCAGTTTAAAATGAGACATTTTGGTTTTGTTGTGATAGAAAAATTTGTAGGCACCTACAGTTTCTGTGTCTGATGTGACGTATGCTGATAACTGACAGGTACAGAGGGACTTACACCTCTCCCTGGACCACTTCTTAATTGCTTCAGAGAACAGAAATAGACATATATTATGCTCTCTCTATTCAACATGCTTACATGTATTTGGTGAGTAGTATCATGACAGGTGTAGATTATTTGAGGGATAGTAAAAAATAATAAAAAGAGCCATAAATTTGAAAGAGAGCAAGGAGAGAGTAAATAGTGGGCCTTGAAAAGGGAAGGGAGAAATGATGTATTCATATTATATCCTCAAAAAATTAAAGAAATAACATAAATACAAATATAAAGCAAGAAATCATGGTTTGATAAAACATTTAATAAACCTTGAAGTTAAGTGTTTTCCAGAAGAAGGTAGGAGGAAGAAGGGCTTATTTGTCAGAATAAGATAGTAGTGTTGGACTTCAAAAGGAGTGTTGTTTTTATGTGCATGGACCAGGCTCTATATTATTCTTGAAGCAAAAATCAATTGTTTCCATGTTGGCCAGTCTTCCCCATCAACAGGAATGTTCCTGTACCCACTCTGAGGGAAAACAGAGGAACACAAAATTCAGAGAGAGAGACTATGGTAGTAATACTCAGGTGCCACCCGCTCCCCCATGTGCTCATCTTTTTACAATCCCTAGGTGTTCTAGGTGGCTTTCCCTCTTCAGTTTTATTAAGGTATAAAAAACTAATGAACAGAAAATCTCTTAATAAAAATAATAAAAATAAAATATAAAAACCTAAAGAAACAAACTAATGAATAAATCTTGTTTCTAATTAGAGAATCCAGTGTGATGTTTTGACATATGTGTGCATTATGAAACAATAAAATCAAACTAGTTAGTCACATCACACATTTATTTCCTGTGAGAACATTGACAATCTCCTCTTGGCATTTTCAAATATACAGCACAGCTTTACTGTCCAGAGTCACAATGATGCATGATGGATCTCCAGAAACATTATCATCCTAGCAGAATATCTTCACCCATTGGCCAACATCTTTTCTTTCCATTTTCCAGTCATCTTTATTTCTACATGGTACACTCCTGTATTCACTGCCCTTATGAACATTCCTTCTTTGGATTCTATGTGTTTGTGAGATTGTCTGTATTGATCTTTCTACATCTCTTTAATTTCATGTACAACAATGACCCCTAGGATTATGCAAATTATGATAAAACAGGATTCCCTACTTTTAAAAATCTGAAGAATATTCTGTTGTGCCTGTATATTAGTGTGTTTGTATACTATCCACTCAACTGCCAATGAGCATTTAGATTTTTCTATATTGATTATTGTAAGTAATGCTGCAAGGATAATGGAAAGAAATTATTTGCATATGATGGTGGAATTTCCTTGGACTGTAACAGATTGTGCAAAAAGGAGTCTCGTTCAGTCATATGGTAGTTCTAATTTAATACTTCCCTCCTTCCCTCCCCCTCCCTATATCTTTCCCTCCCTTTCCCCTTCTTTCTTTTTTCCAAAATCATGGTCAATGCCTTAGTAAGTGAGTGCTTTATTCCTGAGTTACATAAAACTATATTTTGAAATTTTGAGATGTAATTTTCTTTTGTAATGTTGCACTACTTTATATGCTTATCAACAATTTAAAGATAGATTTATTTTTCACATCCATTCTGAAGTTTTTTGACCTTTGTTAAAGCCTCTTTTAACAAGCATGAAGTGATATTTCACTTTTATTTTAAAGTTCACTCCTTGATATTAAGTGGTTTTCATTTTTTCATATGTTTGTCTTTAGTTTGATTTTAATGTTAGATTACAAATAGACTTCCATAACTTTTCTTAATATACTCTATTAGTATAATTTACAGTTTTTCCCATTTCCTCTTCCAGGTATCACTGATGTTCATGCTTATGGAGGGAGCAAATCACTCTGTGGTGTCGGAGTTTGTATTTCTTGGACTCACCAACTCCTGGGACATTCAGCTTCTTGTCTTTGTGTTCTCCTCTATGTTTTATGTAGCAAGCATGATGGGAAACTCCCTCATCATTTTTACCGTGGCTTCAGACCCTCAGTTACACTCTCCAATGTACTTTCTGTTGGCCAACCTCTCCTTCATTGACTTAGGTGTTTCCTGTGTCACTTCTCCTAAGATGATGTATGATCTGTTCAGAAAGCGCAAAGTCATCTCTTTTAGAGGCTGTGTCATTCAGATCTTCTCCATCCATGTCATTGGTGGTGTGGAGATGGTTTTACTCATAGCCATGGCCTTTGATAGATATGTAGCCATATGTAAACCTCTCCATTACCTGACCATTATGGGCCCAAGAATGTGTCTTTCCTTTGTAGTGACTGCCTGGTTAGTTGGCCTTACACACTCTCTTGTTCAATTGGTTTTTGTAGTCAATTTACCTTTCTGTGGACCAAATGTGTTGGACAGCTTCTACTGTGACCTTCCCCGGTTCATCAAACTTGCCTGCATCGACACCCATAAACTAGAGTTCATGGTCACAGCCAACAGTGGGTTCATCTCTGTGGGCTCCTTCATCATACTCATCATTTCCTATATTGTCATCATAATCACTGTACAAAAACACTCTTCAAGTGGTTCCTCCAAAGCCCTGTCCACACTTTCAGCTCATATCTCTGTGGTGGTCTTATTCTTTGGTCCTTTGATATTTGTCTACACATGGCCATCTTCCACCATACACCTGGATAAATTTCTGGCCATATTTGATGCAGTTTTCACTCCCTTTCTGAATCCTGTGATCTATACATTCAGGAATCAGGAAATGAAGATGGCAATGAAGAGAGTATTCAGACAGCTACTGAGTTACAGAAAGGTCTCCTAAGTGCATGCATTGTGAACATAGAAGTGCGTTTTGACCAGTCTCAGTGAAAATCTGCCTGTCTACATTGTTTACATACACCAATATGTAGTCTATTTTTCTTCTACTTAGGAAGGTGAGACAATCGCTTCTGAAAACAGAAGGAATTACAAATATTTACAAAGTGAAGATTATAATAATCACAAGCCTCAATTCCCAAGGAATATTTTTGACACAAATTCTTAGACATAAAGAAGCTGGAAGCCTATACTAAGAAATTTAGAACAGAGACAATAAGATTTTTTAAAATCACATGTAGGGAACTCTGGCAGTATTTACCAGGGATATTTGTTTTTCTTTTTAACCTATAATTTTTCTTTATTCTCGAGAATTTCATACACATATTTAATGAAATATGATCATATCTATTTCTTGATTTCCATTAACTTTCCAATAGGTTTCCCTCCCAACTTCCTATCTTTTTTTTTCTTATACCCTACTCAGTCTTGTCAGTACTGTCCATATGCATGGGTCTCGTGCCGTTCACTGAAGCATGGGAAACTTCCAGTGAGAACATTCGCAAAGAAGAATGATTCTACTTTGCCTAGGAGCTACCAA
>CABHPR010131412.1:5268-45840 GCA_902168415.1 Peromyscus melanophrys
GAAGAAGAAGAAGAAGAAGAAGAAGAAGAAGAAGAAGAAGAAGAAGAAGAAGAAGAAGAAGAAGAAAATAAATAAATTTAAAAAATAAAATATTTTTTAAAAAATAAAACAAATGAGAATATGGATAAAATGTTCAATATCATTATCATATCAATGGTAAGTGCCTTGATTCAGTCCTTATGATAAGGTTATGAGGGAAAATGTCCTTTTGGGAAATATGTGTTAAATTATGGAAGCATAAAGGGACGTTTTACATGAGGCTTACTCCTAAATGGCTCAGAAAAGGAATGTTGTGCATGTATATTTAAAGAGGATGTAACATAGAAAATGAGACAAAATGCTAAAGTGAGCAAATTTGGATAGATAGAATAAGCCCTCCTTTGTACTTTCTCTTTTACAAAATAATCTATTCTCAATTTAAAATAAAAAATGAAAACCAGAATCTGGAAAAGAGTATTTTGCTCAAGAGACACATAAAGGAATAGCTCCAATCCCACGTGCAGTAACTTGGACCAAGACTTCAGGCCAGGCTTCTCAACAAGGAACTACTAGAAGAATGAGCTATTTTCCTAAACTACTTCCTCCAGAAACAATGAAAGGCCCTTCTTACCCCTTTGTCTCCATGTTCCTGAAACTTCCTTCACACCATCCTCCATCGAGATCAAAACTGAAATCTGTCTTCCAATAAATGACTCCATGAAACTTTGGAGTATAAAGATAGAAGGAAAAAGAAGCTAGCTATCTTGTAGTTGGCAGCAGCCTGGTACCAGAGCTAGAAATATGAGTGATAATTCTTATAAAAGGCTCTGCAAACAGCCTGACAGAATCCCTGGAAAACAGCAGCTGGTGTGGGGCTACTCTGAGGAGAGTCATGGGAGTGACAGGAGAGCTGGGTATAGAAGGAGGAGTTTGCCAGTTAGATGGAAAGGGAGCAATGACATTCTCAAAAGAGTTCAAAATTAGAAAAACTTCAGAACAATTCAAAACCAGACTGTTTCTAAAATAACCCATATGCATCAAGAATGCAGGACACAAACAGCAGGAACAATAAAACCATGGGAGCCTGACAACAAAGGTTTTGTCTGCACACCATAGAGTTTAGGTGAAGCAGAGTCTATAGTGAAAGACAGTATTGTGGTCAGATGTGATTTGCTATGGAAAATTCTGGTTGCCATAGGGAAAATGTACTGGGGAGGGACAAGATGAATGACAGGGAGAATAGTTAAGGGTGTGGTGCCGTGATCCAGGGTTGAAAGGGTGAAGCAAGGCCAGAACTTGCACAGTGCTAGCATGGGACACCTCCATAAGTGTCACATCCTGACCGCCACATTATCTCAGGATGCCAGACCCAGAATGAGAGCTTGAATATGGGGAGAGGAAGTGTTATTCGATAAAAAATAATCAGAGTCTATGGGCGTAGAGATGACAGAGAGGGAAAGAAATGCGAGTTTAAGAAGATTCCTAGGAACAAGAGGTTGCACAGCACCCAGTGCAAAGGAGACATCATAGTACTTAGCAGATAGCAGAATGGGAAATAAAAATGGCTCTTCTCTTGGCAAAGACACACAGACAAGCCCTGCTGAGTCGGATGAACACCTCGCAAATGAAGGTGGTGATGTGTGTTGTGTAGCTACTTCTTCCTCCCGGAGAGAGGAGGACACCAAACTTCCCAGTCCTAGAAACTAACCAAAACTCCAAAACTTACAAGTCTCAAAAACTTCCTAAGACTTACAAGATTGATGTGTGTGTGTGTGTGTGTGTGTGTGTGTGTGTGTGTGTGTGTGTGAGAGAGAGAGAGAGATAAACATCATTGTGTATAAATGCCAACAATTGCTCAGGAGAGAATAGTCTCCAATGTGGCCTGCAGGCTTTGCAGAGATCTCCAGAGATCCAGCTTTCATGTGTCATCCACCATGATGAGGTGGGCTTTCCAGTCATGCAGCTGCCTTTGAGGCACCCATCCTCCTCACTCATGCTTGTACAACAAACCCCACTAAACTCACTAGTCACCACACTGGACTCGGGGTGAATCATTTCTTAGGTCTGTTGTCAAGGCTCTGTTGGGGTAAAGAGATACTTGTTCCCATTTCCCCAGGAAAAGTTACAGAGTGAGGTGTCATCTCTCCCCACTTCTCAGCTTAGTTGCCCTGAGACAATACCAGCCAGTTGAACAAGGACTGCTGAGTGAGGGGAAACTGATAAGAGGCTGGTTCTCTATGCCCCTGGCCCCTGAGGACAATAGCCAGGAAGAGTTTCCAGGCCCTGCAAGGCTGGCCCTGATCCTGGTACCGAAGAGCAGCACTGGCCTTCATCATACAAGCACAAGTACTGTCACTATCCTATCCCAGATCCCCTTCTTCCAAGGGCCAGAGAGACAGGATGACCGTCACTTCTTGTTCTCCAGATGGAACACTGAAAATAAAAGTCTGTCTAAGTCTGTTCAGGCTGCTGTAACAAAATGCTTGAGCCCACAAGGCTTGTTCCTGGTATGTTTCGGGGAGCAGGGTGGGGGTGCTCTAACTCTCTGGGACCTGCTTTTCAGGGACACCAGTCTGTTCATGAATGCTGTGACCTCAAGACCTAATTACTATCCAAAGACCACACCTCTTCAAACTATCTCCTTGGAGGTCAGGACTTGGCATCAGGGACTTCAGCCTTTGACTGTATTCCTTCATACTTTGAGCTATCTAAAGTTTTATCATCCTGTGAGTGCATCTCTCTAATCAGGGAAATGGTTGTTATTTTCTATCCTTAACCCCTGTCTCATGGTGAAGAGAGGAATGTTACAGAAGACTAACCAAATGCAAGACAGTAATGAAAGAATGCCCGCCGCATGTTTTCTGACATATCTGTGCACATGAGACAATGAGACAATGAGACAATGTGATAATGAAAAGAACCTTCAGTCACCTGAACGTAGCATGACTTCAGGTTTACATGCATGACAAACACTGAGTCTGGGTTTGCTGATTTCCCAATATGCCAGTGACCAAAGAGAGGCGCACAGTCTTTCAGAAGCACAAGGGCTCTGGTCTCCAGACAGCACCTCTTTTAGTTCTGAGCGCTCAGCTTGGTGATCTCACCCAAGTAGCTGATGCAATTTGTGCCTCAGTTTCCTGCACCTCCACTAAACCATGGATCATGGTCCCGGATAGAAGCTATTGTAGGGATAGAAGGAGCTAACTGCACTCACAGACACCTGGGCTCGTGTGCCTGAATCCACAGCTGGACCGGCACCTCTCAAACATTACATACCCGTGTGTCACCACACACATTCTGTCTCAGTGAGGCTGGGTAAACCCAAGATTCTGCACGTCTACCAGACTGCTGATGCTGGTGCTGTTGGCTCACAGACCATACGCTGAGTCATTAAGATGCAGAGTTTCTTGGGGTGGCAAAAACAAAACCAATATTCCTGTCTACCACTCAACCACATACAGAAGATGTCTCCGCTATTTAAAATGATGTTGCTTTTATCGCTGTAGAATATGCTAACTGAGCAGAAGTAAAGTAGAAATATATATATATATATATATAATAGAATTCTACAGTGTTTAAATATAGCCAGACAAGGAGAATGATGGAGCCTATCAGATAGAAAATGGGACGGGGAGAAAAGACACACACATTAGAAAGTATTAATAGTGGTTATGTCTGAGGATGGAATTAAAGCGCTTGATTTTTTTATTCTTTATAAGAATTTGAGTTTTTTTCCATTTTCTGCCATCATCATGCATTCATTTGGCAACAAGAAAAAATGTATTTCCATCAATATGTGAATTCTCCGATTTCTTAAGAAAAAAATACGCCAATGTGTCGCTCATCTATAATCAAGGTTGCAGCTCCCATGGGACAGAGTCCTTGGCCCCCACTTAGCTCTTTGAGAAGGAGGAGGGGGGAGACAGTCAGCAGCACCAAGAAAAGCCTCTGCCCAGGCTGCTGCCAACCCCTCTGAAAACTGTTCCTAGCATCCAGGGACTCTTGCAACTGACTGGGCAGCTTCTGGGGCACCACTGACAAGATGGGAGGTGACCCTGAGCCCTGGGATAAAGCCAAACACTGTCATTGAACTAACCTTGTGGCTTGAGGCTGGAGCAGTGGCTGTCGCCTCTGACTGACAGCCCCCAGATTAGCATTCCTGCTGAGTCCTCTGGCTTCTCCCCAGGGCTCCTTCCCTCCACACCAGGCTGTCTCAGTCTCTCTCCTCTAAATAGTTTATTTAAGCCCTGAAGATGTTGTCCTTAATAAGTCCTTCCTTCTTTTCCCACAGGGACATACACACCCTGATGAATCTAGTTCTTAAATGAGAAACACATAAGGCAGGGGACAGCCCGGGGTGGCCCCCGGATCTCACAGCACTGGTCATTTCCTAACCCGAACTTAGGAAGAAACTCTCTGACCTTACTTTTCCTTTGCCTTGGAGAATCAGTGCCCAGTCCCCCAATGGGGTCTTGTTAGCAGAGGTCTAACGGGGAAGAGTGTCCATCTAAGAGCAGGCAGGCTCTCCATCTAACCCAGGACCACAGCCCTTGGTACACACTGCCTTTTCTTGGGAGCATGGGAACAGAATGATGATGGGTAAGGCCTAAGTTAACATGGTAAGTATTACTGAAGAGGTAAAGCTGTACTAACAAAAAATTCAAAGCATTCAGTGGCCAAAAGGTGAGAAGCCTACTTCTCACTCATATGATGTTTCAGGTGGGATTTTGAGCGGAAGGCACGGCGTTGCTCCACATGGTCACTCAGGACCCAGGCTAGCAGCTGCTCAGTCATTCTCTATGTATGCATCCTCTATGGCTCTTAAGGTCCTCCGGAGTGTGTTCACACCAGTTAGACAGACTGATAGCAGGCACAGTGGGACCTGGGAGAGATTTGGATGGGTCGATTTAATCTGCCATCACCATTCTGTCAGGTGCCGTAGATAGATTTCTAATCTCGCATCACATACAGGGAATTATTCCAGCTGTTTGGCCTGGAAGAAGATGCATCACCTAGCACCAGACCCAAGACTTGGGGTTCAAAAACAGTTATCGGCCACCTGCTATGTACCAGACACCATGTTAACACTGCAGACTCCAAGACGAGTAATGATGCAGTCTCTGCCATTGAGAAGGTCCTATGACTCCTCCTATCCAAAGGCTGCCTCACTGGGTTTGGCAATGAGGAAATACAGCCCCTCATGGCTCTTGCACACTTTACAGGGTTAGCTTAGGTGATAAGAAGGATGAGTCATGCTCCACAGGCAAAGAAATTTTTCATCTTTAGGGTATGTAACTCTGGACACATATTTGCGAACCAAATGCTGCAGACTAAGCATGTGAGTGCTTGAAAGTTTGTGGGTGCCCATGAGCAGCAAGTGTGTGCTGAGGGACAGGAGCGTAGGGGAGAAAGAAGAGTAAATGACACTTGGGGCTAGCCAATATCCTCGGTGCATGAGCATCCCCTCTATTCTGACTAAAAAGGGTTGGACCCTCTGAGTCTAGAGAACTTTAAATATTTATGAATGACTTAATTCTTTCCTTGACTGTTTTTTCTTAACCTTAGGCTTTCTACCCAAAATGACTGAGCAACATGTTAGAGTTTAATCAAAATCACTCCCACAGTCTTCCAGCCCAATGCTTTGGCCTGCTCTGATCTCAGTTCTATATTATAATGTGGGACAGAGACAACAGTGACCAGTTGGGGCAGAATGGCCAGATAGATGTCCAGGTACAAGAAATGCCCTGGTCTCACAAAGTACTGAAAGAAAACCCCCTGATTCAACAGCTTCTCAAAGGCCCTGATATATGACCTCTGCCAACAGAGTTTATACCCCACGGTACAACTAGCATGGCTGAAGCTTTTCCCATGGAGCTGGCAAGCAGACGACAATGGGTAACTTGGACCCCCAAACAGAATGGTTGTGGCATAGCAAAAACCACATCCCAAGTAAAAGGGGTATCCACATACATTACTAAAACCAGGGAGAGTGGACATCCTGAGAAAGGCCGGTGGCAGCAGCCTGGGGCTGAAGAAGTAGCCAGTAGAGGTCACCCACAGGGAAGCCTGGGAGCTGACAGGTGTATGAGATTTTAGAGTTTTTAGGTCAAGGATCTCAGGCATCTGATTCCAAAGCTAGAGTGTAGTCTATGTTGAGCCAGGACAAGTCCTTCCCAATGGCAGGCGCTTCTGAGTTCACCAGTCACCTCTAGGTGATTCCTCTCTGTCTCCTGGGAAAGAGAAGCACTGTACTGTTCCAGCCTACAAAATGTAATCTCCTCCCACTGGGCAACATCCAAGCTTGCAGACCTTCCTTCTCCTGTTTTCAGGCTGAGGACTGGATAAGTGGTGGAGAAAGCTACAGCCATTCTTCAGGGGTCAGCTTGGTGGGGCCAACGTCATCCAGAGTATTGATGCAAACCCGTAATTACATGGGCCACCACAGGTCACACACACACACACACACACACACACACACACACACACACACATACACACACACAAGCATGCACACCATGCTTCCGGAGAGCTGGTCAAGAAAGGGAGGGAAAGCTCCCATTTCCATCCTGTATCTCTCCAGACTCATGCTCACAGTGGCCACACAGAGTCTAGGTCCCCTCATGCTGGTGGGCTTGGGTTAGTATACCCTTCACTTCTGCTGCATGATTATTATCCAGATGGTCCCATCCTTGGAGGGGACACTGTTGAGGCTCCTTACACTCAGAGGACATTTGCCTGCTGCCCTGCCTCTGGGAAAAGCAGGCCACCCCTGAACCATCCAAGGCAGATGGGAACCTGTCCTATTTTTTTTTTAAATATCCACAGGACATGCCACCATCTGCTTAGGTAGTTAACTGTGCGTGTGGATCTGACCAGCCCAGTAGAAAAGCACTGTGCACCACTTAGGAGGCTGGAGTCATCAGTGGGGGAACAAAAGTGAATCTCTCTAGTCAGAACAGCACTAGCTAGTCTACAAAGCACTCACTACAGAGATTTCCAGGTTTCAGGGCACTTCCCTCTGAAAGAAGCAGTTTTATTTTTTTAATGGCAGCGCTGGAGATGAAACCCAGGGTCTTGTACACGCTAGGCCAGTGCTCTAGTTGAGTTACAGCCCTTTGATTTCTGAAACAGTGTCTCACTGTACAGCTCAGGCTGTCCTCAGATTCACTCTGATACCCAGGCTGGCCTGGAACTCATGATCCTCCTGCCTCAGCCTCTGTAATGGGCTGCCACACCAGGCAGGAGCACTACTTTAAAAAATCTCCAAGACTTTCAATGAGTGGGCCTGGGACATGACAGGGGCTGCATGGTTGTGAAATAACTTACACATGGTTCTGATATCCATATCCATAAGTACACAAATCCTGGTCAGCACCAGTTCACTGCTCTTGATGGTCCTGAAAATTAGGCAAGGCACATATCACTAGACCCCATTAGTGGATAAGAAAACTCAGACTCAAGACACCAAAATAGCTTGTTCAGAGCAACACATTAAGCTAAGATAACTTCTAGGAACTCAGTCCTGGTCTGTGGTCTGCTACTCAGTGCCTCCATCATAGTTCTGTGCACAATAGAAGCAGGATGGGAAGGCCCATAGGAAGTTTCCAATGCTAAAATATGTACCTTCTAAGACGAAGCCTATTAGCCATGAGCTATGAAGACCTCAGTTAATTCCATGACCAAATACCCGATGAAAGCAACTTACTGAAGGAGAAGTTCACCTTGGCTCACAATGTAAGAGGCACAGTCCATCATGGTGGGGAGGCACAGTGGCAAAAAGTGGCTGGTCACGCTGGGTTCACAGTCGGGAAGCAGAGAGTGAGAGCAAAGCGAGGTGGGGCAATACAACCAGTGACCCACTTCAGCCAGCAAGGCTCCACCTTCTGAAGGTTGTACTGCCTTCAACAGGGCCACTAGCCAGGGACCAGGTTTCCAAACATTCAATGAGTCAATGGAGAACATGTCACATCCAAACCACCACAACCACCATTGCAGAAGTATAAGGAACATTGTTCTGGGACAGTAATGATCATCCAGGCAGGGCACATGTTCCTGTACAATGGGCCCTAACTCAGCACTTTGTCTTTCCAAGTTGTCTCCAGGAGCTAAAAGATCTTTCTAGAGCAGAATCTCTCGGCCTTTCCTGGCATGAGGTGGGGATGTCCTGTGAATCTGAGGCTGTGGAGTAGCACCCTAGGCCCCTATACCTAGAGGCTGACAGTATTGTACACTGAGAATGCTTCCAGATAGGACTCTTACATTACAGGGTGGAGCTGCCTTGATGGAGACCTAGGAAAACACTGATCTAGTGGAAAGCTAGAGGTCTTCTTGTCTTCTGCTACTGACAAGCCCCCACAGAAAGTTTCCCAAAGCTTCCATGCCACCATCTGTGACAAAGGGACAATTTCCATCTTGCACCTACATTGTGAAGATGGATTATGATCCAGAAGATGGAAGTGCTGACCAGGCATCCAAAGATAGAGAGACTCAGCCAGATTCCCCCAAACATCCCAAGCTTCAAGCAACAATGAACCTGTTCTACTTCCTTCTCTATTTCTGTCATCAACTCCATGACGCAAAACAACCTGGAGGAGGACAGGGTTTGTTTGGCTTACAGATTAACCCATTATCAAGGGAAGCTGCGGCCATGACCACCTGTCTAGGGATGGAACCACCCACAGTGGCCTGGGCCCTCCCACATCAACCAGCAATCAAGAAAATGCCTCTGCAGACATTGCCCTACAGGCATCTGATGGAGACAATTTCTCAACTGAGATTCCCACTTCCCAGGTATCTTAGTTAGGGTTTCTATTGCTGTGAAGAGACACCATGACCATGGCAATTCTTACAAAGGAAAACATTTCATTGTGGTGACTCGCTTACTCTTAGAGGTTCAGTCCATTATCATCATGGTGGGGAGCATGCTGGTGTGCAAACAGACAAGGTGCTGGAGAAGGAACTGTGAGCCCTGCATCTTGCAGGCAACAGGAAATGGTCTCAAACACTGGGCAGTATCTTGAGCATAGGAAAGCTCAAAGCCCACCCTCACAGTGACACATTTCCTCCAACAAGACCACACCTACTCCAACAAAGCCACACCTCCTAATAGTGCCACTCCCTATGAGCTTAGGGGAGCCAATTACATTCAAACTACCACACCAGGGATGTTTGGATTTGCATCAAGTTGACAAAGACTGTGACAGAGCCCCATAAAAGTGGCTTCCGTGACACATTCACCAGAGCAGATACCCACCTGAGCAATCATGGCAGATTCTACCCAGGGCATTAGCCATCGTCACCACTCTGTGACTCGGTGAGTCCTCTCCACTGGTCCCTAATTTTTTCTATTCTCCCCTGAGAGGAAGTATGGAGGGGGCAAGACAGGATACCACAGGCCTCCACAAGGAAGCCATTTCAAAGAGACTATACTCTGGAAGCATTGTGCTGACTCATCACTCTCCCGAAATTCCCGCCGTTCCAGAGTGCTGAGCCAGCACACTCAGTGACCCTCCAACAACAATGGCCCATAGATGTGGGTTTCTGCTCAAGGTATCAGGGCCCTGCAGGGTAACAAGGCCCTGCACACTGCCCTAATTGGAAAAAAAAAAGACATCAGAAGGCTGTGTTCTCCCAGTGTTAATTAAGCAGGCTTTTAGCAGAGCCTGCTTAGAAGTATGACTTTCCTAAACAGAACACTTGGGGACAGAGGGTTAATGAACAGGTTTTAGAGCACACAGATGTGTTGCCCACAGGTGACCCTCAAGTAACACAAGCACGTAAAGACAAAACCCATCCTTAGACCAGCTTCATTTAGACAGAATACATAGTAGTGGACCAGTTGCGGCTGTTGGCCCACATATCCCTCACACTAGCTCCAGGAATGAATATGACTGTAAGTGTGGATACTAAGGCTTACAGAGTCAAGCAGCTGGCCCAGGGTCCATAGCTGCTGAGAGAGCAAGCTGAGAATCAAATCTAAGGAGCCTGAGCACCGGGAGGATGCTCTGTATCATGCATAAGCAAGATTCAGTCCCTCTCCACGCCCACAAAGCCCAGCACGCTGAACAGAACACAGTGCTCCCACAAAACAAGCACTGTGGGGTCGTGAGGAACCCATGAGCTCTGAATTCAAATTAACCGCAATAGGAAGCCTGGCTCTTCCAGCCATGTGGTTGTAAGTCATTTAACTTCCTTAAGCCCTAGTTTCTTCAACAGTAACAATGTTTTATGCAATTATTTGAAGGGAAAAATGAGCTAGGTTCCACTGTGAAGCACCCTGCCGTTCTGGGCATTTGACAGTTCTTCAGTGAGTACATGGTCTTGTCTCATATCTTTTTTCCTAGCTAAAGATCTTGCTACTAGACCTGACTTCATCCACCACCACCACCACCACCACCACCACCACCACCACCACCACCACCCCTGTATCACATTCAACCTCCAGGCCAGCACAGTACAGCACCCCTTGCACCACGGACCAGCCTGGTGAGTTAACCTTACCCTACCCTCGGGGCTGCACCCTGCCCAGTCTCTGCAGATCTATCCCAGGCCCCACACCCAGTGCTCCAACTTAGTCTGGTCAGCCCTACCCGCAGTGTCCCCAGCTTCCCAGTTTGGACTGGGATGTACATCCTAAAGGCCAATCCAGGCTACTGTTTCCACCTGCCTCCATCCCATCCATGCCATATCCAATTTTGAGGATCAGCCCAACCCACACATCTTGTACTTTTTCCCAGCCTGCTTTGTTCACATCAGACCAGAACTAACAAAAGCGCACGTGTACAGATCTCATCACAGAAATGCACACAGTGTGAAAGATCAAAGTACTACCCAGCCCCTCATCACAGAAATGCACACAATGTGAAAGATCAAAGTACTACCCAGCCCCCGGATCCACCAGTCCTAGAGAAATGTTCTCCAATGAGAATTACCTGGATGAAGCCCAGGACACAGGGTTTAAAAGAACAATTATAAATGTCAAAGAATTCAGGAGTTTAAAGAAGATACAAAGGAACCACTTAATTAACTTAAAGAGAATGAACTTAATGAGAACAAACTCCTGAGTGATACCCAGGAAAACGTAAACATAAGGCTGAATGAAATGATGAAGATAATCCAGCATCTGAAAACTGAAGTCAGTAAAAAGAGAGGTGTTGAAGAGAACTTCAGTTGAAATGAAGATGGAATTGAAAACCTCAGCAACCCCACTAGAAAGTTCAAGAGAAAAATCTTACAAGTAGAATGGCTCAAGTACAAGACTGAATGTCAGGAACTAGACCACACAAACCAAGATTATTTAAAAAAATTAAACACAGGAAAGGAACATACAGAAACTATAGGATACTATGAAAAAACCAAACCTTTTAATTATAGTAATAAATGAGGGAGAGGAATCTCAAGTCAATAGCCTAAAGCAGGTCTTTAACAAGATCATAGAAGAAAACTTTCCCAAGCTAAGAAAAGACATACCCATACTGATACAAGAAGCACCCAGAACCCCAACTAGACAACATAAGAAAAGGAGACATTTCACAGTATACTACAGTCAAAACACTAAATATTCAAAACACAGGAAAAAATAATGAAAGCTGAAAGCGGGGATGGGGTTGGGAGTGAAGGGATTGGGGGTGAGGGGGTGGGGAGTGGGAACCTCAAGTCACCTATGAAGGAAAAGCCATCAGAATTCTCAATGGAAGTTTTGAAAGTCAGAAGATTTGGAGCAATGTACTCCAAGTTCTAAGAGACCACAGATGCCAACCTAGACTACTGTACCTAGCAAAGTAATCTGTCATAGTTGAAGGGAAAGAAAAAATTTCCATGATTAAAAAAAAAGACAAAAAGAATTCATATCCAACAGACAAACCCTAAACTGAATACCAAACACAATACTTTGGACTAAAGAGAATAATAGACATAGCCAAGAAGTGTAGAAAAAAGCAAATGCAGCTATAATTACCGAAATGCAAAGTACAGCTAAAGAATAATGAGAGAGAGAAATGGAATGGCTTCAATCAACACACATCCTCCAATAACAACTTGAAATATTAGTGTCCTTAAATCTACAATCAAAAGACACAGGCCGGCTGAATAAGTTAAGAAACAAAATCCATCTTTCTGTTGTCTACAAGAAACTCATCTTAGCTCTAAAGATAGGCACCACCTTAGAGTAAAAACATGGACCAAAGTGCACATATCAAATGCACCAGCAAGCAAGCAGGCATTGCTTCCCAAATATCTAACAAAATAGACCTCAGACTAAAACTAGTCAGAAAAAATAAAGGGTGTTTCATTCTAATCTAGAAAACAGTTAGCCAGAAGATGTTCCTACTAAACATATATGCAATAGACTCTGGTGCATCCAATTTCATAAAAATCGTATTACTGGAATTAAAGGTACAGTTTGGCATCAACCCATTAATAGGAAGTGATTTCAATACCCTCTTTCTCCAATAGACAGGTCACCTAGACAATAAATAAATAAATAAATAAATAAATAAATAAATAAATAAATAAATAAATAAATAAATAAGCAAACAAACAGAGAAATATCCAAATTAAATGGCGGCATACATCAAAGGGACTTAACATATCTATGGAATATTCCACCTAAACACCAAAGAATATGCTTTCTACTCAACAGACCATGGAAGTTTCTCTAAAATAAACCACATTCTGAGACATAAAACATTTTTTTAAAATGCAGAATAATTGAATTAACTCTGTATCCTCATAATGCAATAAAACTTAAAATCTAAGCAAAAAAAAATCTCTGGTAAGTATACAAGCTCGTGGAGATTAAACAGTTCATCACTGAATGATGAATGGGTCAATGAAGAAGCCAAGAAAGAAATTTACTATGCTGATGTCCATGGTCCATGTTTCCATCAGCTGTTAGAGGCAGGAAGCTTCTTTTGCTGTGGTAACAATGACTACAGACCCATAACTGAGAATGAGAGACATTCTCCCCGCCGACAAAGAAACAGTTCAGACATGAAGCTATTGAAGACAGTCCTTAAAAACTGTGATAAAGATGCTGAAGTGTAGCTCTTCACAGCTGATGGCTTCTGGAGAGGTGGTAGGGAAGCAGTTTTCTTTAAGAGGCCGGCCTCCAGGAGTTTGACCATGCTCCACTGAGTATATGGGCAACACAAATTGGACTTGGTGGGGTGTGGTTTTTTGAGGGGGTGGTAGAGTAGGAGGTTGGACCTAGGAGTAATGAGAAGCTAGTGTGATTGGGGTGCATTGTATGAAATTCCCAAATAATTAATAAAATGTTATGTTGGAGGGAGGGGAGAAAGACATTTAAGAATTCTTGGAACTAAATGAAAACACAACAAAACTTCTGGGACACATTGAAAGCAGTCCCATGAAGAGAAATTATAGCTCTAAGCACCTAAGTTTAAAAAATTGAAAGAATGGACTGGAGAGATGGCTTAGAGGTTAAGAGCACTGGCTGCTTTTCTAGAAGTTCTAAGTTCAATTCCCAGCAACCACATAGTGACTCACAACCATCTATAATGAGATCTGGTGCCCTCTTCTGGCATATATGCAGACAGAATACTGTACACATAATAAATAAATCTCTAAAAAAAAAAATCACAAAGAACACAGAAAAATGACCTAATGATGCAACTCACGGAATTAAAAAAACAAGAACAAAACAAACCCAAATCCACAGAGAGCAAGTGGTAGTAAAAAAAAAAAATCAAAGGAGAAATTTATGAAATAGGAACAAAGAAAACAATACAAAGAACCAACACATCTAAGAGCTGGTTCTTTGAGAAGACAAACAAGATTGACAGCCCCTTAGTCCAACTCAGCAAAAGAAAAAAAAGCTGACCCAAACCATCAGAATCAGAAATGAACAGGCAAACATAACAACAGACACCAGAGAAATTCAGGATCTTATAAGGAAAAACTTTGAAAGCCCGTACTCCATTAAAAACTATTAATTGAAAAATCTAAAAGAAATGAATTAATTTCTAGATTCATCCAAATCACCAAAGTTGAACCAAGAAGAGATCCAACAACTGAAATAGACCCATAACAAATTAGGCAGTTGAAACAGTAATAAAAAGCCTGTGACTATAAAAAGCCCAGTCCCAGATGGATTCCCAGCAGAGCTCCACCAGACTTTCAAAGAAGATCTACAGCTAATACTTTGCAAATTATTCAAAAACTAGACACAGGAGAACTTCCCAAATCCTTCTATGAAGTCAGTATTATTCTAATACCAAAACCATGTAAAGACACAACAAGAGCAAAAAAAATTAGAGGTCAATATCCCTGATGAACAGAAACTAAAAATTTATTTTCAATAAAATACTTGGAAACTGAATACAGCTGTACATCGAAAATTGTATCCACCATGACCAAGCTGGCTTTGTTCCAGAGGTTCAGGAATGATTTAACATATATAAGTCATTAAATTAACAAATCGCATGGTAGACTGACAAAAATTGCTGTTGTCCTGGGTGCCTCCCTGGGGTCAGAGGTAAGTCCCTATTGCTGAAGACAGCGCCCGCACTCTTCCGACACAGGACTTGGAGGATCTGAGCTACAGCTGACTTGAAAGCCTCATGTCTGAGGACTAGCTTTCATAGAACAGGAGCTATGCAAGATACCCAGGGAGGTAAGCAACCAAGAGACGGACTCGGCCGTGAAGCTGATGAACCACGACAATGAGCAGCATGGCAAGATACGTGTAAAGTACGAGACTGACACTCACATCTTGGCAGTAACCAATCGCTGTCTAGTTGGACTTAGGGACCCCCTCGATAGGAGGGAGATCATGCATGGTACCAGAAACCTAGCCAAATACCTGAGGTGAGGTCACGGATGTTAGTGTAGGGCCCACTACTGCCCCTTTACTAGGCCAGCATGATTCCCAATTGCATCCTAAGTACTTATCTTTGTATCTACAGGTAAGCCTAGTTCTCACCCTCTATCAAAGAAGCTTCTCTTACAGCAGACTGAGACCATTACCGACAGCTACAGCTGGTCCAAGTTCAGAGACCAACAGATCACGGGGTCTCTGTGTACACATCTGCAACACAACTCCTGCACCTAAGGCTCAGGGATCATCACAGAAGAGCCAGAGGACCAGGAGGTCTGCTGTGAGATTGTGTCTCCTAGAAATGCCAGAGAAGCTACATCCATGATACCTCAACAATATGGCTGCCTACACAAGTCCTGAGCAAGCACAATACCTAAATAGACATGCTAACATGGGGGTGTGGGGGAAATACAAGCCTTAACCCTAAACAAATAACCACAGACAACTAAGGAATGCTGAGAGAAGAGAAACGACCTTCCTCAGGGAAGAACCCTGCCCCCATTGGTTATCCAATATCAAGTAGTCAGCTCTGAAGTCAATACTAAATGGATGCAATAGATTGTATTTATATTCGCGCGCGCGCGCACGCGCGCGCGTGTGTGTGTGTGTGTGTGTGTGTGTGTGTGTGTGTGTGTGTGTGTGTAACAATAACAAAGAAAGGGAGGCCATGGACTTGAGAGAGAGCATAGGCAGGAGTGACATGGAGGAATGGGAGGAAGAAAAGTGAAAAGAGAAATAATGTAATTACATTTTAATTTTTGAAAGAAGACCTTGTCACTAATCACTGTACAAAAAAAAAAAAGATCTTCTCTCCCACCAGGAGGCAGCCCCTCATCTAGCTGTTTTCTGGAAGATAGTCTGGAATCACATGCTGCTCAAATTCAGGTTGATGGCCACACAAACCAAGGGATTTACTGATCTCTGTATTCAATTTGGCCCCACCACCTTCTTGACACCCAGACTGGAATAGCTACTATGTGACAGAATGCTCCAAGTTCCCCAGTGAGCAGCACATAGATAGGTCATGTCTCCCACAGAACATACTTTATAGACTTGACCACCCCCAACTTGCCTTCAGGGCTCTGTCCCAAGGACTGATCTGGTCCTACAGTATGATTTGAAGGGACTTGATAAACATAAAACCTAATGTCTACCCTGGAAGCCATTCTTTCAGTTTAGGGGTTATAGTCTAGTACATTGCCCCACATGAAGCCTTCATCTGTCAGGAAGACACAGAAGTGAATGGCTTTGTGCAGGGGTGCACCATGCAGGGGTGTGCCATGCAGGGGTGCACCATGCCCTGTCTCCCCACCCCATTCCTTATTATCTGCATCTATCAGTTCTCTAGGGCCTGCCACTTGGATCCTAGTCAGGTGCCTATGTCATCCTTTCTGTCTTTTAAGGTGGGGGTGGAGGTGAGGCAATGGGTGGAAACCAGAGCTTTCTGGATCTGGGGCTGTCACTCCGGGAGCCCAGTCTCATTCCTCCTGTGAGAGTGGGGGAGAGGCGATATCCTGGGAAGCAGACACAAAGTTCTACAAACCAGCTTTCTTTAGAAAATGTACCACCTTGCCCTGCTGTCTCCCGATGTCATGGATACAGAGAAGTGTCATTCCTTGCCTTGGGGAGAGAGAGGAATTGAATCTAGAGACACCACGTGGATCATCTCAGCAGTGTCTCCTATATTAAAAAAAAGAAAGAAAGAAAGAAAGAAAAGCACCCCACCAAAGAGGCAGCCGGCAAATTAATTGTTTTCCTGATTAGCAAAAATACAATTAAGCCCCAAATGCTGCCGCTTGGGGGAAGGTTATTTGCATTTTTTTCTGGGGACCGTTCTGGCCACTGAGCAATGACAGCTTCATTCTGATCCCTACAAGAGGGGCTGAGAGAGAGAAATAATGCCACAAACTCATTATGGCCACACTGTCTAATTCCTCCCCAGGGAACCCAGACTGAGCCTCCGTCAGAGGAAGGGGCAGAGAAACAAGCAGGAATATTGTCGCTGACTAGCAATGACAGCGGCGAGGGAGTGGGCAGTGGGCAAGGGACACACATTCCCATGGCATAGGTGAGGTGACAGAGGCCAGCAGGATGGCTGCTGAGCTGTGAACAATAAGGGTCAAACATCAAATGCCCTCAATCTGTTCTGAGCAGAAGCAAAATAGCATGTCAGTAAGCGTTCCCTGAGTTAGGAAAGAACGCAGGAGGATGGGATAAAGGAAGCAGGAAGGAATGAAAGGAGGTGGGGGACAATGAAGTGAGAGCTGAATAAAGGAATGGAGGAAAGGAGGAAGGGAGGAAGGCTCGAACTGAGGCATCTCCATGAAATTGTATCCTGGGAACACGAGCCCAATTCTCAACTTTGAGCATAGCAATAACAATCATAATTCTTAACACTAATGCTTCCCACTTACGGAGTGGCTGCTGCCCATCAGGCCTAGAGGACTAAGTTAAGGCAGAAGGGAACAGGGCAGAGGAAGGCAGAGAAGCAACGAGAGCCCAGGAAGCAGGAGGAGCTTGGATTCCCCTCCCAGCAAGCCTTCCTGCTTGATAAGTAAAGGACTCAAACTTGGTAACTCATCCCAGGTCACAGCCAGTGTGAGCTTTTGAGTTCCACTCTCTCACTGGAGCTGTCCACCGTCTTGTCCTAATGGCAGTTTTCCAAGGGTCTCACTCCTGGTAGCATTATGTCCAGAGAGAAACGGGGCAGTGGCCTGCCCTCCCGTTCTGCTTTATCAGCCCTCTCCTGCCCGTCAAGTATACCATGAAGCTCTGGTTTCTACCCCATTGCCTCTACTGGGGATCTTGAAGACATCTCCTCCATGGGTAAGAGCTGCTACTGTAAAACCAAAGGTAAAGATAGATCAGAACAATTCCCCTCCCCCAGGAGGAAGGGGCAGAGACAAAGCACACTCAACAGGAACCGGATTCCCTTCGTTATCTTCTCTGCCTCACATCCTCCAGGAACAACCACCGTTCACAGGAACTCTAAGACAGGCCATATATTTCTAATAAGTAAATGTGCTTCTGAGAGTTGATGGATTGGGATCAAGGAAACATGGTACTGTGTAGACAGTGTGCCATCCTCTTGCTTGGTACCTCAGTTTTCCATTGTGAAAAGTGATGGTCATTATCTCCACCCACTTCTGTCTAGTACTGACATTGTGGATAGATCATAGAAGGTTCTGGAAGTACTTGAAGAACCATGAAAAAGTGGATAGGCTCTTGTAGGCAGGCTTGGAGAAAGACAACATCCATGAAGGAAAAGGAGAATGTCTGCTCTACCGAGGGACCTATGAGATAAATTCCATCCTGGAGTCCCCATCTGTGCTGTGGCATCAATCCACACATGGCTGCAGTCTTCCCCCAACCTCCATCAGCTATTAATCACATCACTCAGTAGCATGCGGTTCCTGAAGGTTTAATATTCTCCGGTGCTCTAGATAGAAACCGCAGATCATGTCACTGCGAACTCAGGACAAATGGTCAGGAAAGGTTGCATGCAGCAGCATGTATAGGTGTCTCCCATCCTGACCCTGACAGACCTCCAGGAGAGAGCACACCACAGCATACACAGGCCCGCCACCTCCCACATCTCAGGCCACCGGAGTTTCATCCTCAGCCACACCTGCCTTCATTACTTTACTGTCTTCTTGGAGAAGCACATCCCAAAGGAAGCCATGTGGGCTGTATCTAGGAACTCAGAATCAAGAAGACCCAGGTCATGAAAATGAGTTTGCAAAGTGAACTCCCCCAGCGTGGGAATCAGCCTCCAGGAGGAAAAATCTCAAGGGAGACAGGGACTGGCTTATCCGAGGTCACTCAAAGAGACATCCATGGACAAATCTGGTCTGGCTTCCATTCCTGCCTAAGGGACCAACCAGGGCAGCAGAGTTTCCTGCCAGGCCCTCCTCCCTCCGGAGCCAGCAGGTCTGCTCAGCTAGATCTAGACACTTCTTGGAACTAGGCTGCCCTATGTGGATCCCCCATGATCTCACTCACTTTCCTCTGTGGATTGGTGTGAACCAGTTTTCCATGCCCACCCACTCCCACAGGCAGGTTAGTCTACTCTCTCAGCCCCTCCCTCCTCCTTCGGGTGACTTTATCCTGTTCTCTTATCCTTATCCTGTCCTCACTTTGTATCCTGAAATGAGAGACAAAAAAAAAAAAAAAAAAAAAAAGGAGTTCCCCTGCTACAGTAGGGAGGAGACAAGCGTGCCGAGGAGCGGCAGGTTGGCCCCAGAGATAACAGGCTACTGTGCCTGTGGGGCTCCATGTACTGTTCAGAAGCCCTTCCTAGCCATGATCTCTTTTAATTCATGCATTTAATTAGCAGATGCTCACTGGGCGTAGGAAGTACCAGGTGCTGATGCAGGCAATGAGGACACCTGGAGGGCAGGTGAAGTCCCCGTTCTCATAGAGTGGGAGAGAGGCAGCAAGCTGCAAAGGAATGTGATCATTTTAGACAAAGACAAGGGAACTGAAGGTGTCAGCAAGGGTAAAGGGGTGTCACATGACTTTGTGTCATGGCAGTAAGTCAGTGCTCATATAGACAGGGTGGTCAAGACCTCCCTAAGGAGGTGACATCTGTGAACAGAGCCCACGGTGATGAGCCTTTTCTGATGCTCTCGGGACACTATAGGTGGAGAGCCGTGAGTATGAAGAGTCTGTGGGCAGAAACGAACTTGAACTTGAAATGTTTGCAGGATAGTTACAGGCTGCTGTGAGGGAGAGTGGAGGAGATAGGGGAGGGGATGGCAGGGCCTAGGAAGCAGGTCTCGATGTGGCCCTCTAGCATGTCTGTTTTGTAGATTAGAAACACGAAACCGAGGGAGGTGAAGTCACCGGTCCCATATGAACGTGACATTGGCTTTATTCCTTGTCTACTGTTCACAGTGGCTTGCATGCTCCCCCTGTACCAGACGTCTCTGTGGACCACAGCCATTGGGAGAGAGCTGTAAAGACCAGTCTCATGCCTACACCACAGGGCCTGTCTTTCTCCTGACCTTCAAGGACTCATGTTCATGCATTCACTCAACAAACGTGTTGTAGACACACTATGTGCCAAGACCCTTTCTAGAAGTTGGAGATACATCTGTAAACAAAATTAACTAAAACTTCTCTCCTTATGGAGCTGACATCTGACTGAAGAGGGTTGGAAACCAATCAAGCATCTGTAAAAAGTGCTAGGGAGAAGACAAGAAGGAGGGGGAGGGAGGCAAGGCAGGTGACAGGGCTCAGACTTCAAAAGTGACTGGTTGCCCAAAGCTCTGAAGAGAGAAGGGAGCCATAGAGCAATCTAGGAGAAGAGCATTCCAGGCAGAGGAGCTAGAAAATGCCCTGAGCAGAGAATGTTGAGTTTGGGGAAGAGGTAATGAGAACCCAAAACCAGCTAGTAGGTGGTGCCTGGCTCCACACCAGCCCAGCTCCAATCCCCTGAGTAGAGGGACCATCACTGGCCCCAAGCACTCCCCACCAAGATCCTGGACCACTATCCAATGTTTTTGCCCACCCAGAGTGCCCGGGGCCTAGTACAGACTCTTGAGGAGGCTGGAACATCCAGTGAAGACACCAGTCTCCCAGCTGGAGCTACATTTCAACAGTGACGAAGCATCTTAGGCTGCTGGCTTCATCTCGGCTCTTCAGATACTTTATGCATCACAGACAGCCAGATCTTAATGAAAGCTAGTTACATAAATTTGGGCAAAACAGCAACAAAAGCACTTCTTATAGCAGGAGACATCAGCTCTTTTTGTTTCCTTGCTCTTGGCATGAAAGTGAGTTACTGGGAGCAGGCACTTCAGGAGGAAACATCATTCTGGAGCTTTTTACCTTACCACGGGGTACTGACTCAAAGGATCATTTACCATTAAAAAATAGAAATCCCTTTCCAATATCCTTCTTTTTTCCATCTTTAAAAAAAATTGCAGCATCCATCAACTGACAGGTACTTGCATCCTTACCAACAGCTTTAGAAGGTGTATGTGCTGCAGAAATTCCCCGGGATACTTCTAGACTTCGGTACCAATCATTTCAGACACTTGGTGCAACACAGCAGTAGATGAAATTCTCTACAGTGAAGCTCAGAGAGATACACTGGCATGTGGTGGGGACGGGGGTGAGTGTGACCTGTGACCTGACATTGGACTGACCTCCCAGGCTCTGGTCTTGGCTGTGACACTCACTTCCTGTTTGAGTTGCATCCTCCTAAGGTAGTCTTAGCCCCCTCACCTTCATCCTAGCTCTTCGGAGATTTGGAACAACAAGGAACAGATAGCTTTTAATAAAAACTGTGAATCTGCACCAAGCATCTGAAACCGAACCTCAGTTTCTTCATCTACAAAATGGGAATGAGAATGGTATGGTATCTGCCACCAAGTGTGGAGATATTAAACAGAATAACCATTGTAAAGCAATTAGCACCAAAATCACTCTGTAAAGTCATCACTGTTAGGTTTTTGGAACAATCATAGAGATGAGGTTAATCCACTGGAGTTGGGCATGTTTATTATAAAGAAATCCAGATGGTCATGGCAGCACATGGGTAGAATCCCACCACTCTGGGGTAGAGGCAGGAGGCTCAAGTGTTCAAGGTCATCCTTTGCTACATAGTAAGTTCGAGGCCAGCCTGGGACAATGTAGTCTTATCTCAAAGGGGTGGGGAAGAAGGGTTAAAAGAGGGGGAATGAAGGAGGGGAGGAGAGATGGAGAAAGAAAGGAAAGAAGCAAGGGAGGGAAGAAGGGAGGGAGGGAGGAAGGGAGGGAGGAAGGGAGGGAGGGAGGGAGGGAGGGAAAAAGCATCAAAGGAAGGAAAAAGGAGAAGGAGAAGGAGAAACCCAGAGATATACTCAGCAAGTACAACACAGTCATAAATATTTGGAAACCGGCTTCTTGGCTTTTGCACATAGACCTCCTAAGAACATCACTTAGCCAGAGACACCTCAGTCTGTGGGTTCATCGTGGGTCCTGCCCAGTGCCTCCTGTGTGCAATGGCTTAGACTGCAGGATCCCTAAAGTCCCTCCTGGCCCTGATCCACATCTTTAAACAGAGCCTGGCTCATGAAGGGGAAACTTGGTTCCAGGAAGATCACCCTGTGCCCTCCACGGGAGAGCAGAAAACTCCACTTGTAATCAACCGACCCCCTTAACCTTGGCGGGCCAGCTTGACCTCTTACACGTTATTCTCTTCTGCAAGGGGACTGTTGCACTTCTCCCCTCACACACGTACACACACACACTCACGAACACATCCATGCTCACCTGTAAGTGTGTACACACACACCCATGAGTACACACACATGTGTACACACACACAGGTTACGGATCCCCACCTCTGCTCCAGAGGTCTTGGTGGCACACAGCAAGGAGACTATAGTCTCCTCAGAGAACTGCAGCCGCTACTCTTGCTTCATCCAGTGGAAGATGCTGGCAAACCTCCCACAAATTGTCTGGAGATGGAGAACAGCTGAATCCCTAGCTGAAGAAAAGATGGGCAACAGATCTGAGTCCTGGATGCCCCTACCCCTGCTTACACCAATTTTCCAATTTAATTTTCTCTCATCCAAACTTGGATCAGATGTATGCAGATTCACAGGCCCTACTGAAATGAGGCCAGGAAGTATAAGGCTCGGGGTCCCTGATGGACAGAAGAAAATCCAAGAGTGAACGTTCATTCCACTCCAGACAAAAGAGTCCAGGTATTGTGCTTGGTGACTGAGTCCCAACCCACTGTCGTTTTAGACGGTCTCCCTGGGCCTCAGTTTCCCTAGCTGGTTTTGCACCAGCAACTTAGGTCCTCACACTGAGTAACAAGACTGAAATAACAGCATGCACTGGCTTCATACACCAGTCCCAAACCTCAGCATGAGGGAACTGAGAACCAGGACTAACTTGACTAACCTACCAAGTGCTAAGCCCCCTCACCCGTGTGGCTGTAAACTAGGTCTGTGTTCATTTTAAGTCCCACACCACCCTCACAAGCCTGAAGGTGACATTACTTAGAGCCATGTTTCTCAAGCTTTAGTGTGTACCAGAATCCCCTGGAGAGCTTTGAAACCTAACAGCTAAGCCTTGCCCCTACAACTGATGATACAAGAGGTCTGGGATGCACCCTGGGAATTTGAATTTCTAACCGGCCATCAGCGGGTACTGATGATGGTTCCCTGGAAACCACACTGGGAAGTCCTTAAAGCTAGATGTTCAGGGGAGCTCCTGTGTCAACTTCCCACAGCAGCCAAACCATGTGTGCCGGCTACTTTTATGGCAACTTGACATAAGCTAGAGTCGCTGGGGAGGAAGAAGCCTCAATTGAGAAATGCCTCAGTAAGATCAGCCTCTAGGCAGGCCTGTAGAGCACTTCCTTAATTAGTGATTGATGAGGAAGGGCCCAGCCCATGGTGAGTAGAGCCATCCCTGGGCTGATGGTCCTGGGTTCTATAAGAAAGCAGGCTGAGCAAGCCATGCGGAACATGCCAGTAAGCAGCGTCCCTCCATGGCCTCTGCATCAGCTCCTGCCTCCATTTGCCGGCCCTGTTTTGAGTTCCTGCCCTGACTTTCTTCCATAATGAACAGTGTTGTGGAAGCATAAGCCAAGTAAACCCTTTCCTCTCCAACTTGCTTTTGGTGGTGGTGTTTCATCACAGCAATAGTAACCCTACGACACCATGTAATGACATTGAACTGAGCTTCAAACTAAAGTCAGTAGACATCGTGCTTCGTGCCATTGCTGGGGGTCTCATTTCTTCCTGGAGATGAGCCCAGTGCGGTGAACTAGGCAGCTATCTAGAACTCAAATCTAGGTTTGGAAAGGTGGAGGATAGAGCTAGGAATGGAAATAAGAGCCAGATGGTCAAAACTTGAAAGAGGCTTGGGAGCAGCCTTGAGGTCAAATTCTGCACACAAGATGGATTGACAGAGGGTATTCTGGATGCGTGTTTTCATGATCAGTGCTCCTTTAAGCCACATGTGGAGACACAGGAATGGGGGGTGGGGAACCCAGAATGTTGATGCGTAGACTTGCCAGGAACAGCTCCTACAAGCCACGGCACTACTGTCAGGCAGAGTCTAAGCCTTCATGATGCCATTCTACCTGCTTGCTGTGACTCGGTTTCCACAAATCTTAAAAAGGAGAATGATTCTTGTCGCCTTAAGGTCCCCGCTTGACTGAATAAATAAGCAGCATTTAAAAATAAATACCCCTCCTCGCAGCTCTTTGGCATCGAGTGTCTATAAATACCAGCCCTCGTCATCCTTATTAGTGCTGCGGAGTCCTGTAAGTTCCAAGTTTTGCTCAGCACTTTCCAAATGTCATTGATGTCGGCAAGAGCTTTGAAAGATTCCAGAATGGATGGGTTTCCTGCAGGTTTCTACTTTGTCCTTTCTCCTGGAAGTCGGCTTTAGAAATAAAGCAGCTGTTCTACTGAGTGCTTCTCCTATTTCAATAGCTCTGACTCCTGGTCCCAGCACCCTGTGCCTGCCACCGCCCAGAGCTATATCAAGCATTAATTAAAAGCAAACTGGGACAGCAAGGTATGGTGGTGTACACCTGTTATCCCAGCACTGGGGAGATGGAGGCAGAAATATCACTGCAAGCTTGAGGCCAGAGTGATCTACAAAGAGAGGCCCAGGCCAGCCAGGGGTCCACAGAAAGACTCTGTCTCAAAATAACAGCAATAGTAATAATACTAATAAAACAAAACAACCCAGCAAATTAGGGAGACATCGATATCTAATGCTGCTCTATTATTACAATTAGGCGAAGTAGTATCTAAAACAAATACAAGATTTGCATTAAACAGATGAACAGGCAGGCCCTGCTCAGGACAACACCCTGCAGGAGGCTGGCCAGGGCCACTGAAAGAGAGTTGGATGTGTGATCATCCCAAGGATCCCACAACTAGTGTGTCAGCTAATACGTGGACTCCAAGAAGCCAAAGCAGCATTTCCCTGTGTCCCAATGCTCATAGGTCCAGAAGAAGGAAACCTTTGCTTTACTTTATCTTTGAAAACTGTGTCTTTGCAGTATATTTCTACTTCAAAAAGAAGAGGGAAGGAAGGGAGACTCCATTCTGCTCTCAGAGTTTCCAGCCTGGGACTCTGTGGGGCCAGTCCTAACTCTTAAAGCCGACCTGTAGCAAATGAAATTCGTTCATTTGTGTCCTCTTGGGACCTCTTGGCTCCTGCCCTCCTGAGAGATGTATGCTTACCTGTGGGAAGCATGAGCCATCTGCTTCACCCTCAAAACAGGCACCTCTCTCCTCACCTTGGCACAGGTGAACTTCCAAAGTCCCAAAGCAGTTTTCAGAGATGGTGACAGAGAAGATGAGCTAGGCACCACCTGACAAATATATGGCATCTATGAATCATGCCATGACTACTACAGTCCATATCCCTTGCCAAAAAAAAAAATCTTTCTTAAATCAGGCAGTGAATTTATGTGAGCATCCTATTCTTTTTTTTTTTAACCTAAATTGGCAGATACTCCAAAACTCAAATATTAAGGGGAAGAGGTGCAGCTCAGGGGTACAGCATGCGCTTAGCAAGTGCAAGGCCCTGAACTCAATCCCCAGTATCAATAAACAAATAATAAATAAGTAATAAATAGTCACATAGTCCATGGAAGTGACTAGAGTCTCCTGGGTTTGGGTCTGATTAACTCTGCTTATGCTTTGATGTGGTTCTGGGTTTCTATTCCGTCTAATGCAATGCTGCCATCTACAAGAAATCAGGCTCTGAGCTCACCTTAACAATCAGCTTTCGGCCAGCATGCAAAGGAACTGATGTGTCTCTTTCAGGTTTTTGAGAAGGGTGTGGTGGTGGAGGGTGTGGGGGTTGTTTGTTTGTTTATAAGAAAGGTCTTATGTAACCCAAGCTGGTCTCAAAGTCTCTATGCAGCCAGAGCTTTACATGAAGTCCTCACCCTCCTGTCTCCACCTCCTAAGTGCGAGGACGACAGGTGTGTGACACTCTGCCCAGTTACTTACAGTGTGTAAAGGAGCTGGAATCCCCAAACTCATTAGTGAACTGAACAACAGACCAACATTTCTAACAGGGCTCTACGGAAACCAAACAAGAACTCTGATGCTATTTGTCTATTGTGTTCTCTGCCCCAACCACCCTAGCCGTCTTATTTCTCATAATGTCCCCCAACAACCCCGGGAAATTGGAGGAAACCGTCCCTCTAACAATTCCACAGTGGTCGCCTGGAAACCAGTTTCTTAGTCAAGTCTTCCAAGCTCATTACGGGAACCATGATCTACAGTGAAGTCTGTCGAGAAATGCATTTGACTTCACACATTAGACACTGCTAGCCTGGGCTGTGCTTTCAAACTCACACACTCGGCTCACACCACTGGTAGTCCCGCACAACCCAGATCTTCCCTTTATGTAAATAGTACATGGTGCCTAACCTAGAGCAAGCATGAGTCTAGGAACCCTCTGCTTCGTGCTCAGAAACAGCCCTGAGGGGAGCAGACTGTTAATCCTTACCAAAGACATGTTCTTCGCTTTCTGGGTCATGGTTAAGGCAGACCATGTGACCACTTATGTTGAATGGGACATAGGTTAGGACTGTTGTCACTGCCTAGCACAGTCTATAAAGCTTAGGCAGCCCTCCACATCCACTTTCTCCATTTCCGGGCTAAATGAAAACCTCTGAGGACTAGGGAAGGTGAGATCACGAACCGGAAGGTCTCCAATCCCCGGGTGGCTCTGGGAAGCAGCACTCACTCTACCCTTTTCATATTTCACTGGACTGTGACATGAGTAGAAATATAATTTGTTCTGTTTTATAGCATTTTAGGAGTAATATGTGATGTAATTTACCCTGGTGTTTAAGCCTTTGAACAGACGGGAGCCACACAGCTCTGCTTGTCAGGGTGAGGCTCCATTTGAAAGAAGCCAAGGTGTATAGAGGAGGCTGACCTGTGGCCGGGGTCTGCTGGCGTCCTCCTCTGGAGGAGTTTGGTATGTTCTCCACTGTCTATCAGGTCCCAACTGCTAGACTCCAAGGGAAAAGCCAGGGAGGCAAAGACTGTGCTGCCTAGGTCTCCCCAACTACCACTAGCACCTGTGCTTAGGGCTTCTTGGAGAAAGTGAGCTATTCCCTGGTGCACCCCCACATTTTCCAGTGAATAGCTTTAATGTCATTTCAGACACGAAATCCATTTGGGTGTCTGCAGGGATCAGGGTCTTGTTATGTAGTCCTAGCAGCCTTGAGCTCATAGCAATCCTCCTGCTTCAGCCTTCTGAGCGCTGAGATTACCAGTATGTGCCACCACACCCAGGTAGTCTACTTGTCCGTGCCGTGAGCAGCAATCCAGCTTCCAATATCATAGCTTCTAGATTCAACCTCCTCAATTCCATGACCCCATGAAAATACAGAAGGACCCCACACACACACACCCATAAGGTCCCACCTTCCTTCAAAAGCTGTAGTTTTCAGTTCCTGGCAAAATGTGTCCTTTCTTCTTGTGTTTGCGGCAGGAGCCACACAGAAGAGAAGATCCAAGAGAAAAAGAAACACTTCTATCCAAATGACTTCGGGCAGAGACCTAGGATTAGGGCAGAGGCGGTGGGCGTGTCCCAGTCTCTCCCAGCACAGCTGGGAACACTCACAGGAGGAGCCCCAGATCAGAAGTGTCCTGCTCATGGAGCCAGGAGTCCCAAAGCAATTACAATGCCATTCTCTGATGAAAAGGCAATTTTCTCTGAGACAACCAAAGACCTCTGCCTCAATGTCCCCAGCTCTATAAAACCAATGACTCCTGTCACAGAAAGCCAGCAGTGGCATTTCATCTCACCAGTTTGCACTCCCAAGGAGCAAACCCAGGCCCAGAGACAGACAGGACTTGCCTGGAATCACAGGGCATCTGTGACAGAGATTTCAACATCCCACATGGGGCCCAGCCATGCTTCTTTTCTCTGCTGCGGTCAAGGGCCCTAGAAAGGGCCGGAAGAGAGGCTGGAAGCATTTGGGAGTTGTTGAGCCTCCGAACCTTGAGAAGCTGGAACTGGTGATATGTCCAAGAAGGTCTCCCTGCCTCTGAGTCTCCTGGAAAGCCTGTGGCAGAGGCTTAGGCCATGGGTCCTCAATTTGAGCTTCCTGGGGCATCTTCTTGGATGACAAGAAGATTCTGGCCTGCCCCCTTCCTAAAAGGGCTACAAGAATGTGATGCCGTAACAAAACTCCAGAGTCAATTCAGCTGTATTTTGAGAAAAGGAACTATCTGCTGACTCTCACCCAGTTCCCTCTTTGGTTTGAGAACCAGAGAGCAGATAGTCAATGGTGTGACCTTGCACATAAGCAGCCTATCCTCGAATGACTGATCCCCAGCAGCTGAGGAGGCATGACTCACCAAGGCCTTTTGGAGCAGAGAAGGGCCTCAGAGCTGGACACAGACTGTGGTAATGAGCTTGAGGTCACTCATGCATCATCCCAAGGCCTTTTCCCTTCTGATTCCAATGCCAGATGCAGGCGTTTGCCTAGTCTGGTGGGCTGTCCAAGGCAGATCAGCAAGCCTTGTTCATGGGCCTCTTGCCTGGTGACCACTGGCAACCACCATCCTATACACTTCTGAGCTTCACACCAAATGGCCTGAGACATATCTCAAGGAGTGAGTTCCAGGGACAGGGTAGCACATTCATTCTGCAGGAACTTGTAGCTTCCCACACAACTCAAATCAAATAAGAGAAATCTTTAGCCCCACCCGAGAGACTTCTGAGGCCCCGCTCTGACATCTCACCATCTCAGACACACTGACCCGCCGTGTGTCCCACATGCTAGGCTCGTCCCACCTCAGAGCCTTTTTTCTCTTCTGCTTGGAGAGCAATTAATTCTCTCTTTCCCTGTCTGAGATTCCTCTTTGTTATTCATAAAATAAATGTTTATTCTCCATTTTAAAGTCCCAAGCTGCTCGTTTTAGATACTCGCCTTGACCATCCTATCTCAGAGTACAGCCACCAAGTCATGTTCTATTGTCACAGTGTCCTTGGAGGCAGGATCTTCATTTTTGTTCCCTAGCAACTAGAACAATGTTTCACATGTTGGAGAAGCTTAATGAGTATTTGTTGAATGACTGAATGAATGATACTATCTGTTTCGTTCTAAGATCCTCTTATCTGTCTATTATTTAGGCCCCTGCCAGAAGAATGAGAATTCCCCAAGAGCAGAAGCCTCTCTGTTTTGTTCCCACCAGGGTCTCTTCAGTGCCTAGAATGGTATAGGACCCCATTGTAAGTGTTGAATAAAGAGCTGCTGAATGACTCCTTCATCTGGGGATGCTGGTACTGTTTCAATCAACAAACACTTCTACTTCTGTTCAAGAAACATTTTATTTATTTACTTTTGAGACTATGTAGGGTCTCACTATGGCGCTCTGGCTGTCCTAGAACTCACTATGTAAACCAGGCTGGCCTCAAATTCACAGAGCTCCACCTGCCTCTGCCTCCTGAGTGCTGGAATTAAAGGTGTGTGCCACTAACTAAATGCTAAGCAACGTTTTTTAAAAGGCACAGTGCCTTAGTGTTCTATTGCTGTGAAGAGGCACCATGACCATAGCAACTCTTATAAAGAGTTTAACTGGGGCTTGCTTATACTCAGAGGTTTAGTCCATTATTGTCAGGGCAGGGAGCATGGCAGCATGCAGGCAGACCTGGTGCTGGAGAAGGAGCTGAGAGTTCTACATCTGGATCAGCAGGCAGCAGGAAGAGAGTGACACTGGGCCTGGCTTGATCATTTGAAACCCCAAAGCCCACCCTCATGACACACTTCCTCCAACAAGGCCACACATCCTAATCTTTTCAAATAATGCCACTCCTTATGGACCTATGGGGGCTGTTTTCATTCAAACCATCACACACAGTACATAGACCTTCTCCAAAACTGTTCTTAGATACACTTATATGGAGGAGACAGGGACATGGACAAATTTATTTCAAGTGCATGGAAACCTGTGAGCAGGATGTTTGAGAGGCACGGGGAGAAAGCCACTTCTCACCTGGACAGACAGGAAGTCTTTAGAGAGGACACTGCATTTTAATCAAATCTTAAAGGATGAAGTGAAATTGGAGGGATACCGAAGTGAAGGAATAGTCTGAAGGCATCCAGCCTGGGGAGGAAAGTGTCCGGTGAGTGAATGTAGAAGATGCTGGGCCAGAAAATCTGGGAGAGCTGAGATTGTGGATTCTCAGCTGTAGGCCAGAGGCTCTCAAACTGCTCAAGAGAGGATGATCTCCTCTGCTATTTAAAGGCCATTTATAAACAAGATACATGAAGATTAGACATTTATTATACAAACTGAATAGAACTTTAAAGTCTCAGAAATATAAAGTCTCTGTTTTTCCTTGAGACACATGGAACAAGGGTCAGATATCACACACACTTTTTTTTTTCAAGATAGAGTCTCATTATGCAGCCCAGGCTAGTCCATAACTCACTATGTAGCTCAGGCTGACTTCAAATTCATAGTAGTGATCTTCTGGCCTCAGCTCCCCAAGGGCTGTGACTATGGGCATAATTTTAAGAACAATATTTTCTTTGTGTTTCCCTGGCCCTTGGTCACTTGATGACAGGCACATTTTAAAAACTGACTTGAGGGATGGTGAGATGGCTCGGTGTGTAAAGTCACTTGCTGCCAGGCTTGCTGCTTGGAGTTTGACTCCGGAGGCTCACGTGGCAGAAGGAAATAACTGACTCCTGCAAGCTGTCCTCTGGGCGCCATCCATATGCTGCAGCCTGTGTGCCCCACCCTCAAAATAAACAAGTGTAAAAAGCTGAAAGGCCCTCTATTCAGGGGACGGGAGGGGGATTTCACGGGCAGAGCACAGGGGCTTCCCAGGACAGTTGAACTCTTCCCCTACCTGAGCCTGTGAGGACTACAACATTCTCTATACACTTTGAGCAGGGGACAAACCACATAGAGTAAAACCTGATGTCAGCTACAGACTTGAGTTAATGATAACGTATCAACACTGGACCATCAGCTGTGTGTAGTGCCTTACTAATGCAAGGTGACCTTCAAACAGATCAGTAAAGGGCAGCTGAGAGAGCATGCAGGAACTTCAAAACCACTTCCTTCAAAGATAGATGCAACTGAATTTTTGAAAAATTATGTATATAGTTATGTGCTTTCTAATCCTCAAGTTCAATCCTCAGTACTGTCAGAAAAAATAAAAAAGAACACCATTCATGACAGGTTGTCTTAGCAGTACTTTGGGCTGAAGGGACGTCTCAGTGGATAAAGTACTTCCCCAGAACCCAGGTAAAGCCAGATGAAGTAATATGGTTCTGTAATCCCAGCACTCTTATGGTAAGATGGGAAACAGAGACCAGAGAATCCCTGGAAGTTCACAGGCCAGCTAGCCTGCCACATAAGACAGCAAACAACAAGAGACCCTGTCTCAAACAAGGTGTATCTTAGTCAGAATTTCTATTGCTATGAAGAGACACCATGACCACAGCAACTCTTATAAAGTAAAACATTTAATTGGGTGGCTTGCTTACAGTTTCAAAAGTCTATTATCATCATGGCAAGGGATCATGGTGGCATGCAGGCAAACATGGTGCTGGAGTAGTAGCTGAGAGTCCTATATCTTGCAGGCAACAGAAAGTTGACTGAGACACTGGGCAATATCCTGAGCATAGGAAAGCTCAAGGCCCGCCCCCCCCCCCACAGTGACACACTTCCTCCAACAAGGCCATACCACAACAAAGCCACACCTCCTAACAGCGCCACTCCCTGTGAAATTATGGGGCCAACCACATTCAAACTACCACAAGGTGAAAGAGCAGAACCAACCCCTGCAAATTTTCCTCTGACCTCAACACTCATGCCAAGACACTCATGCACCAGCATTTACGCACGTGCGCAAACACACACACACACACACACACACACACACACACACACACACACATTGGTTCTTAAAGGGATGGGTGGTGGGGGGGGGTTGAGCAGCAGAGCAGAATGATGGCCAAGAGATAACAAGGGTAGAACCTGAGATTTTGAAGGCTAACCAGAAGCCTAGCGGGCATAGAGAAGACAGGGCCATGGGTAGAGCTATCAGTGATGAGCCCAAATCACTTACAAGTACTCACAGACATGTCATCTGGTTATCATAAACACAACTTAATGGTCGAAGATGCTGCTTTGAGCCCCCTTGTCTCCCTGCACCCCGCAATAGTGCTGGGAAATTACAAGTGGCAATGTCCCCAAAGCAAAGGGGAACCAAACTCGGTCACATGCTGACTTCCACCTATGGACCACGACACTGGAAGGTTCTTTAGAGAGCTGCATTCAGTCCTATAGAGAGAGCCTCCCAAGCAACTTAGTGCTCTTCCTTCTAGATCTTTTGTTAAGATCATACTGCCATGCGTCATGCTTTCTTATTCTCTGTATTGTTAACTCTGGATTGTCATAAAACATTTCTCTAAAGCCACCATTTTTAGTTGTCACATAATATTCCACTCTAAGAATGTTCCATCATTTACTATTCTCCCATTATTGGACACTTAGAGAGTCTCCAGTGTTTCGCTGTTATGAACAGCCCTGGGATGGCTGTCCTTGCACATAAATCTCAGTCTACATCTCTCATTATTTCCTTGAGGCAGATTCTTAGAAGTGTGATTGCTGGAATGTTTGCTACTGTGATGGATTTCACATTTCACTGTTCCACCTCTCTGGAGTCCTAATGGCAAAAGATAAACACCCGTGACAAGATGCATGTTCCAAATCGGAGCATTGAGCTCAGGCTGACAGATCATGGTGCACAGAGCCATATTCCCAAAGGCCAGACCAGCTCTTTATTCATTTGTGGCGTTTACTTGGCCCCTTCTAGATAGAGGGGACTGACAACCAATAGGGGGAGCTATTTGTTTCCATTGAAATGTCCTGACATGGGGAAGAGGAGGTCACACAGCTACCCAAGACCCAGGACCCAGGGAAGCATGTTTTGGGCTTTCCCTATTGCTGAGCTCACCAGAAAACTGCTGGGACCAGCTCACTTTAACTTTAAAAGAACAATGAACAATATTTTTATTAGTCCAGGTGAGTCTAGGATATACTTATGCTAAAACCTCACTGTTAATCTAAAAATACAATATAATGGGTAGAGATGTTGACTTTTTCTTTGCTCCTTTTAGCAACCCTGCTGGCCACATTGCACGTTGGCAGCTCTGGGGAGGCCATCAACCACATAGCCTCCAGGGTGCATGGTGGTACATATCAATTGAGAGGGTACAACTGGGTGCCCAGGATTTGACAGCAATAGTCCTGGGTCTTGGGTAGCTGTGTGATCTCCTCTTCCCCATCTCAGGACATTTCAATGGAAACTAATAACTCCCCCTGTTGGTTGTCAGTCCCCTCCATCTAGAAGGGGCCAAGTAAATGCCACAAATGAATAAAGAGCCCGTCTGGCCTTTGGGAATATGGCTCTCTGCACTGTGATCTGTCAGCCTGAGCTCAATGTTCCGATTTAAAGGAGCCAGCACTGCAGCTTTGTAAAATGTGGTGGTTGGTTCATAGAGGAACCTCAAATCAAGGACTCCCATCTAAGAGCAAGCAACAGAAAAAAAATCAAGAGATGCCCAAGTGACCCTGACTGTAGACTACATGGGACACTAGGCTTTGGACGGGAGCTGCCATCACTGAGCCTGGAAGTAGTGATGGCACATGTGACTACACCAAGGTCATGTGTCTTTCCTGGTGGACTGTGAAGAAGGCAGCTGAAGACATGCTGAGGCTACAGACCTGAAAAATACTTCTGCCTGCAGGCTGCATTCTTTAAAGCAGTAGAAACAAGACTTTCCCTTTCTCTCTCTCTCTCTCTCTCTCTCTCTCTCTCTCTCTCTCTCTCTCTCACACACACACACACACACACACACACACACACACACACACACACACAGTGTACCTCTGACAGGTCGTGTCTTGGCAGTCCTTTTCACAATAGGCTCTAAATTAATAGCCTCAGGAGATAATGGTGTGTAAAGCAGGAGTTTGTATGCAAGCAGGGGGAATGTTCTGCTGCTTATTTTGAAGCTATATTTATTTGCAGCCAGATTATGAGCAAACAAGGTTAAATACCACAGAGAGGCAGAGAGAAAGAGAGAGACAGAGAGACCCAGGCTGGTTCCCACTTGATGCCCCACTGCCCACACACCCCTTGCTTGCGGGTGACTTTCTCCTTGTCCTTTCTCCTTACAGGCTCTTCTCCTTTGTTCCTTAATTTTTCCTGCTCCATGCTTTCTTTTGATTTTTTTTCCTTTATATTTCTCCTTGAGACAGGAGAATGGCTAAATCCAAAATGAATGTAAGTCCATGGAATGGTAGAACTGGCAGTTACTTCAGTAATATGGACAGATAATTTTGTTGTGAAAAGAAACTGAGGCACAGGAAGGTGAAGGGACAGTGTCCACTCTTGAGGACTGGGGTCTAAGCTCCTTCCTCTGCACACAGTCCCTCTCTACTGCTTAAGCTTCTCTAGGCTGTAACAGCATTTGGTAAGTTCAGTGGCTTTCTTTTATGGAGTGAATTGTATGCTTTAAGAAGATGTGTACAGGGACTGGAGAGATGACTCACCCATAAAGAGCACTGGCTGCTCTTCCAGAGGTCTGGGCTCAATTCCCAGCATCCAAATTGCAGCTCACAACTGTCTGTAAGGCCAGGCTCAGGGGATCTAGTACCCTCTTCTAGTCTCTGTGGGTACTACATCTATGTGATGCACAGAGATTCAGGCAAAACTCTCAAACACATAAAAATTAATTAAATCTCTTTAAAATTTTTAAAAACAGATAAAAAGATCTATTAACATCTGTGGTAGTTTGAATGTAACTAGCCCCCATAAGCTCACAGGGAGTGGCATTTTTAGGAGGTGTGGCCTTGTTGGAGGAAGTGTGTCACTGTGGGAGTGGGCTTTGAGGTCTTCTTTGCTCAAGCTTTGCTCAGTGTGACACTCAGATCACTTCCTGTTGCCTGTGGGATCAAGATGTAGCTCCTTCTCCAATCTCAGCTCCTTCTCCAGCACCATGTCTGTTTGCATGCTGCCATGTCACACCATGATGATAACGGACTAAACCTCTGAAACTGTAAGCCACCCAATTAAATGTTTTCCTTCATAAGAGTTGCCATGGTCATGGTGTCTCTACACAGCAATAGAAACCCTGACTAAGACAGCATCTTAACCACCCCATATCTGTGTGACCTTGTTTAGACATAAGGGATTAGTGGATATAATCAAGTCAAATTGGAGAGGGGTGGCCCTAAGTATAATGAGCAGTGTCCTTCTGAGAAGGCCATGTGCAGCACAGGGACACAGACACATATGAAAGAATGCTGTGGGATACAGCGATAAGAGGGACACTTTAACCAACCATCATGGAATGCCAAGGGCAACCAGCAGCTGCCAGTAGTAGGAAGAAAGGTTGTGAATAGATTTTTCCCAGAGCCTGTTATAGGAACCAACCTTGGTGATGTCTTGATAAACCTGGGAGAATGCATTTCTGTTCCTTTCCAGTTCCTGGGTCTGTGGCTTATAGTGACCTTTCACAGCCATGGGAAATGAACAGACCTACTGCTGCTCACACAGCTACTCACACTAGAGGCAAGATGGCCACCAAGATCTACAGGAAGCCCCACACTCTCAACTTACATGGGCAAGAGGATAGGCCTGCCTGCTATTATTTAGCTACAAAGTGGTACAAGACACAATCCTTGCCATCAAGGTGCTCCTTTTGACTAGTATAAGGAACGTTAAACAAAGAGGTGGTGAAATGGGTGTCATGGAAGGACCTGGCTGCCATTACTACAGATCCAATGGTTTCTACCACTGGCTCTCCAGAGAACAAAAGGATAGCTGGATACTTCCAGAGTGGGACACCTCTGAGGGAGCTCATGTCCAAGGAGTGGCCAGGCCATAGTCCCAGAAGCCTACCATTCAGCTATGTCAATGGGCTGGTAGCCAAAGAGGCCTGGAAACTGCTGCATCCAAAGGCCTGAGGCTTGTCTTACTACCCATCCATGCCTGTGCCTGAGGAGATCAAACAGCTGTTCCAGAGCTACCCTTTGCTCCTCTAAGAACATGACCCCAACGAGTTAGGAGGGGATATGAGAAACTTCAGAGCTGTGAGGAGACAATCTTCATCTTTCCCTGTGTCCCTCCTTGAGTACTAATGTATCCCATCCCTTTGCAGGTTAGTATCAGCTGTCACAAGCAGGAGGGATTTGCCTGGCCTGAGCCGAGCCAGGGCTCCCCTAGCCTCCATAGGAACAGTGCTTCTTATAGAGATGGACTGTTCAGTGGCAGAGGCAAGCCTGAGGTACATCGTCAACTTGGTTTTTCTCAGATGAAGCCAGGAGTCTACTTCACTGCAGAAAAGAATTTTAGAATTAGCCAATATGAAACAGAGTTGTAATTTCTTAAGAGAAGATTTTAATATAGATTAAAAAGAAAGATTAAACATAAATTAAGAGAAACATAGATTAAGAAAAAGAGAGGTATTGCTCCAGGAAAGGATGAGACACAGCCAAGGTGGTTGTGGGCTTCTTGGGGCAGGGGTGGGGTGGGGTGCTTCGTTGTCTTTACAACAGGCATATGTATGACTCGGTGGGTTCAGAGATTGTATCTTCAAAGGGTTGTTGAGGGGAATCATAATTGTATCAACTGAAGACATGACCACTCCAGGTATGGTTGAGGGGTGGTATTGTAGATATGAGGGAGAGTATACCCAGAGGCACCTGGAAGAGTCCAGAACAGAGGAAGAAAGTAGTAGACTTCATGAACATAGCTAGCAGACTGGACCTGGCCAGGAGAGAAACAGAGTTGATGGGGGGGGGGGGAGGTAGAGGGAAAATGAGGGGGAGATAATAAAAGGGGGAGCAAAGAAACAGAAAGAGGAAAACAAAGAGAGTGAGCGAAGCTGAAATAGCAGGGGCTATAAGGAGAATGAGTAGATGAGGGGAAGGAAGCCCATGAGCTGAAGGGAGTTTAGGGTAAGGAGGTGAGAAGAGCTAGGATGCCAGCATGGACTTTGAAATGTGTAGCAGGCACTTGTGATACTGAGGGAGCCTGGAGGCAAGCATATGCTTTGGTATGCTACTAGGCACCCAGGATAACCCTGTGTCCCTTCTGCCTTTGGAATTGGGGGAAATGGACCTAACAATAATGTCCCCAGTTTCCTGGGTCACAGCTGAGTTCCTTGTCTCATGGTTGTGAGGAATGATGAGCAAAGACAACAGAAAGCAAACAATCGGTGTTTGATAAAGAAATGGGGTCGGCTGGAGAGATGGCTCAAAGGTTAAGAGCACTGACTGCTCTTCCAGAGGTCCTGAGTTCAATTCCCAGCAACCACATGGTGGCTCACAACCCTCTGTAATGAGATCTGGTGTCCTCTTCTGGCCTGCAGTCATACATGCTGTATACATAATAAATAAATAAATCTTTAGCCGGGCGGTGGTGGCGCACACCTTTAATCCCAGCACTCGGGAGGCAGAGGCAGGCGGATCTCTGTGAGTTCAAGGACAGCCTGGGCTACAAAGCGAGCTCTAGGAAAGGTGCAAAACTACACAGAGAAACCTTGTCTTGAAAAACAAACAAACAAAAGAAATGGAGTGACAGCGGCTTTCTGCAGCAGGGAAGGGGTCTGAGAATGGGATGTCAGGTAGAGTTTTAGAGGGGAGTTTTTATATCCTGGGAAATCAGCCAGTTTGATCCAGCTCAAATATAAATTAGGCATTGAGCTGGGGGTAAATCTCCTTGATTGATTTGAATATATACAGGGAATTCTGATTGGTCAATGGGTCAGGTGAAAACCTTGTAGGTTCAGAAAAGCCCATTAGGGTGGGAGTGGGTGTTGGTTAAGCGGCGCCCGAGGTGACCATGCCGACAGAGGACAGTGGGGACAAAATAAACAAAACAAAAACAAACCCTCCAAAAGCTCCCAAGGGGTGGGAGTGGGGGGCAAAAACCGAGAATAAGACCTTGACTGGTTTCGGCTTTTGAGATTCAGCTCCTTGTGAACCCCCTGGTGTTGACTGACTTCTGATTCCACCAGGACATATGATATTTTTGTTTTCCTTGGACCTGTAACCCTGGCTAACTGCCTATATCTTGGGACTACCTTGTTCCCATTTCCTAGCAGTAGGGAGGATCCTGAGGAGCCTTGAGACTTACAGCTGATAAGGTAGAGCCCCAGGTCACAAGAAGCTTTCACTAGCAACAAAGTTAATAGTCTTGTTTGTGACAGACATTCCAGAACAACATCTAGGAAAAGATTATGGGCCTAGAGTGTGGTCTATTACTATCCTAATACTCTTATTTGAAAATCTCTCCCTGCAAAAGAGTATTGTCTCTCTGTCCTCAACCTTCAGAGCAAGTGTGGTTGGTTACACTTGAATTTTTGATCCCCATCTGGCAAGAGGCTTCATCCAGAGTCTGGGGTGAGGGGCTCCTCTCCTGTCTTGTCTCCTTAATTCTCCCTGTCTTAATACCCACCTCATCCCCAAGAAGAATTGGCAGGGAGGGAGGAAGCTAGCTAGCACAGGAATCTGCTGGAAATTCACCGGGAGCCCTGGGGCCCTCTTCCATTTTGACAATGGCTGAGGTGTCTGTTCTCGGCTCCTAGAAAATTAAAATGTCCTTTATATTTATAACAGGGACAATAATCTGCCTTAGGTTTTGAAACCCAAGCAGAATACAGTCAATTCAGCAGCCTTGTCAGATGCTAATCTGACCCTCTGATAATAAAGCAGAAGGGGGATGGAGGGAAGCCCGGCTGTGTTGTCTGAGGATTTACTGGGGGGGGAGGGGGGGTTGGATTCAAATTAAATATTAGAAGGTAGGGAAATCAAATGCAGAAGAATGGTCTGAAAGTGATACAGGAATTGGCGTAAAGAACAAGAGATGGAGGTGACAGCTGGGTGGGCTCAGGCAGAAGAGAATCAGAGGAAATGGAATGATAATGCGGCTGAGTACATTATTAACCTGGAGTCAGCTTATAACTTCCCTCCTGAATTAATCCAGGGGGGTCCAAGGGAGGAGCTGGGTGGGGGTGGGGCTGCTGAGGGTGGAAATAATGCATGATGGTTTTAGTTTAGTTTGGTGCTCCGGTTTGGGCTCTGCTAGGTGAGGAGGGGAACCGGTGAAACATTAAGAGTGCCTGCCGCAGAAGCACGAGAAACTAGTTCAAATCCCCAGCTCCCAGGTGGGGGAATCAGGGAGCCAAACTGGTGAGCTCCCGGTGAGATCCTATCTCATAAAAGGAGGAGCTGGAGAGAGGGCTCTTGGAGAGGATCCAGGTTCAGTTCCCACCAGCAACCACGTAGTGGCTCCCAACCATCCACAACTCCAGTTTCAGGGAATCTGACACTCTCTTCTGACCTCCAAGGGTACCAGGCATGCATGGGATGCATATGCATATATACAAGCAGACAAAACACTTATACACATAAAAATAAATCTATAATAAAATTTAAAAATGGATGTGTAGTGGAGGGCAATTGGGGAAGACATCTGACATCACCCTCTGGTGTCTGTGCACGTGCACGCGCTCTCTCACACACACACATCTACACACACATACACACAAACACATACACATACATGCCCACACATAAACACACCACACACATACATACATACACATATACATACATATATACACACACATACACACATATACATACACACATGTACACACACATCTACACACACATACACACACATATACACACATGCCCACACATAAACACACCACACACATACATACATATACACACATACACATACATACATACACACATATACACATACTCACTCCTTGAGGGTAAAGAGCTATAGAAACAATGAGAACAAATGGAATTCTTTTCTCTGTATTGGGAAAGTTCAAGATGAGATTAGTTTGTTTTTGCTCTATTTCTTCAGCTAGAAGCTTTGTTTAGTGTGTGTGTGTGTGTGTGTGTGTGTGTGTGTGTGTCTGTCTGTCTGTCTGTCTGTCTGTCTGTCTGTCTGTCTGGATTACACGTGTGTGCATACAAAGAGACCCGAGATTGACAGTGGGTCTTTTTCCGTCCTCCACCTCACATGTTGAGGCAACAGAGCCTCTTGCCCTAGATCTGAAGCTAACCCTTTCAGCTCGTCTGCTGTGTCTGCCTTGGATGTGCTGGTTTGCACGCCTACATGGCTTTCACATGGGTCCTGGGGATCCGAACTCTGGTCCTCACACTTGCACAGCCAGCACATTACCTGTTTGTTGAGTCATCCCCCAGTACAAAAGCAGTTTTTGGTTTGGTTTTTGTTGTTGTTGTTGTTTTTTGGTTTTTGGTTTTTTTTTTTTTCATCTTAAAAAATGGAAAGGTCAAGAGATTGATCTGTTTCCAAAGACTGTCCACGACTTGTCCTGCTCCTCATCCTCATGAGTGCCCATTTATTCCCCAGCTTGGGAACAGTGTAAACCATCCGAGACACCTGGAGATCCCAAAGCATGCTCTGAGTATATCACAAGGGCTCTGTTCGAAGGAAGCCCTCCCTAAACACGGTTATGTGTTACTGTTTGTGTTAAGGGTCCCACAAATGCTTATGTGTTGGAATGATAAATTCTCCCAGCAGATGGCACTCCTGGGAGCTGCTGGTGGGGCCAAACTGGAGAAAAGTCTCAGAGAACTTGCCCTTGAAAAGCCTGACCTAGCAGGACTCCAGCCCCGCCCACCACAGCTGCTGCCTCCTCCTCCTCCTCCTCCTCCTCCTCCTCCTCCTCCTCCTCCTCC
>CABHPR010131413.1:2819-20665 GCA_902168415.1 Peromyscus melanophrys
TGTGTGTGTGTGTGTGTGTGTGTGTGTGTGTGTGTGTGTGTGTGTGTAACAAAAATTAATGAAAAAGATAGACCATAAATAATTTGAAGGAGAGAAAGGAGGTTTTATTGCTTGTTCTCAACCTATGGGTCACGAATCCTTGGGTGTTGAATGTCTCTTTCATGATGGTAGCCTAAGACTATCAGAAAACACAGATATTTACATAATGATTCATAATAGCAGCTAATGTGAGAAATCCATAGAGTCTACTTAAAGGTCAAAGAATTTATTAGGGTATAAAAACTCAATACAGCATGGAATATTTATCATAGGATCCTGAAAAGCCAAGCCAAGGTCCACACTGTTCTTCTGCCTGGTCCATTTCAGCATCAAAAACCACAAAGGAGAGAGAGCAATGCCTAAGTGCATCCCAGGTCTCAAGGGTCCACAAGGCCAGGCCTCCAGGGCATGTACTTGGAGGTCATAGTCAGGTGGAGTAGTTATCTGCTGCATCTTTAGGGGCAGTGCTTCAAGATCATATGCAAAATAGCTATCCACTACATCTCCCCCTTTTGTCTAAATAAGAGAGTTCTAACCTAATGCAAAATTATATACAATAGAAACTATTATCAAGTATTGTCCAGGAGAGGGGAAAAGTAATAACCTAAACAAAAATAGAATTACAGTCAGAAAAAACATCAAACAAGAGACATATACTAAAATCCAAAGATATTCAGAACATAGGACATGTTACAGAGATTATGCCAAAAGATGTCCTATCCCTTAAGAATCTGAATCTAGTACTTAATATGTTCTAGCTAAGACATGAGAAGATTGTAACTGTAACTATTTAGTCATCCACTCTATCAAAGACCTGAGAAGGACATAATAATACCTGAGAAAATGGAAAATGCAAGCAAGCAATTTCCGAAAATCTTGTGAGAATAGACAGAGACAGCTGGCAGCCTGGACAGTCACCTAAAGTTTCTCAGCATTGTTGGAGCATCCAATTTAGCTAAAGGCTTAGAATATCTGACAGACCATTTTCAGAAGCAGGAATTTTAAAAGACCATCTTACTCTGTTTTGACAAGTTTCAGCAGTTGTTTTTCCTTGTGTCCTGCTCATCTGGAAAAGACAGTGTTCATACTCTCAGCAGTTATGGCAAGGGCAATTCTTTGTCCAGCAAGCCATTTTTTGTCAAGAAGAAGATAAACTTTCAAACAGTGTCTTAGAAGCCCAACATTCTCCTGGGAACAGATCAGTGCTGCCAGGAGCAATCATGTCTCACGTTAACAGAATTCTAAGTTTTCGAAACATTTAAATGCCATATTCTCTATGTCTATGAAATGTTTGAAGATACCTATCCATCTGACCTATGTTTCTGTAAATCTGGACAACCTACCTAGCATAACTATAGAAAGACAAGCATGGGTGACTATAAATCTGTAAATCTTCTCTACCTAAATAACCTAAGGAATAAGACTTCACATTAACAAGGTAAACAGTCTGTAAACAGATTTATAGTAACAGGACAATGACCTTGAACTTGTGACAACATACAAAATATCTTAAACAGAGGTAGAAATGTATAGTACAATATGCAATATGACAACAATATCCTAAATATGTATCAGTATACAAAATATCCTAAACAGAGTTAGAACATACATACAGTATGTCAAATATAATTTTACAATTGTATCAATATGCAAAATATTTCAAACAGGAGTAGAGAAATATGTACAATATGACAAATACAGTTTTGTATTTGTATCAATATACAAATTATCTAAGTATGAATGTAAAAATAGTTTACATTTTAATCAACATATAAGAATCCATATCAGTGAAAATTATCCAAGGCTAATGGTTTGCTAAATCAGTTTACTAGTGGATACAATCTACTTTATTATCCTATACCTATCCATTCTCCTTTTCCTATTCTTAAGGAGAATAGTGAGTATAAATGTTATTGTTCCACCCCCAAGCCTATAACCATTTATCCATAAGCCTGAGAAAAATGAAACCTTTGGGAGGGGGGCACTGTTTTCTTAGAATTTTTTCCTGCTGTTTAGGAGCAATGGTATCTCTGTGGGGTCCTGTAAAAAAAAAAAAAACTTAGATAGTTATATATCAATAGGACTAGCTGTGGAGTCTGTAGCCAGTCTCGGAGCAATGCATAAGGTTGCCCAAGATTCTATCTAAAATGTCGTATGATGGACCATCTCATCTCCAAAATGTCCTGGAGAGATTTCAGTCCAAATTTGATCACTGAGTAATGTTCGTAAGTGCAATGGCATCATTCTATACTGGGTAGAGTCATTATTGTGGGGTCCCATCTTCCTTCTGGAGACTTAAGAGATTGATATTGAAAAGACTTATTTTTAATGTGGAAAATTTGAACATTCTTAATATCAAAATGGAAAGTTTGGATTTATGCTGAATAGAGAAAGGATTCCCTGAAAGCAAGAACAAACATGGAAAAAAATAGAACCTTGACAACTTGGTCCCTAGATTATTGGTTTCCTTCTGTTTCACACCAGTTGGCTATTCTGATATGAGACAGAATCTTCTAATTTTTCTTTTAGTGATAGTCTTGGGTTTAGAGAAGAGGAGAGCCACATTCCAATTCTAAAGCCAGCTTGATTTATAATTGAATCAGGACCACAGCCATTTTAGAGTTAAATAGATACTGATGTCAGGCAGGGAGATACTATCCTGTAGAGTATATTGGTACCAATAGGTTCTTCCTTTCTGCCGTAGATATCTAGGTGTCCAAGTCCTTATGATTTCTTGAGGATGGGTATTTCAATTATCTCTAAAGACAAAAAAAAAGAACCCTGCCTGACCTTTGTTTGTTGAGTTTTCCTTACAACTTGTAGAGTTGTCATATTGCTGGATGAGTTATTATTTCTCTTCATCAAGGGGTTTTTCCCTTTTGAATAGAATTTTTATTAATTTTGTAGGTATCCATAACTTTTCTTCTCCTATAAAAATAAAACCAAAACTCCTTCCCCAATGTAGGACGTATCCTGGTTTCCATTCTGAAGTTAACATATCTTTGAAGTAAACTGGTTGGTTTAGTTCAGGAGTTTTTTATGTTGTCCAGTGTCTCTCCACAGCTGTACTTCCTTTCTCATCAGCGTTGAGAAAATTCAAGGTTAATAAAGCATTATGTAATCTATTTCTAGGGAGCATTGTTACCTCTTTTTTAAATTTAGCATATCCTTTAAAGTTTAATTAGATCTTTCTATGATTGCTTGGCCTGTGGGATTGTGTGGTATACCTGTAGTATGCTTTATATTGTAATAAGCAAAAAACTATCTCATTTTATTTGAGACATATGCTGGGGCATTGTCTATCTTAATTTGCATAGGTATTCCTATGATGGCCATAAATTCTAATAGATGTGTAATTACAGAATCAGCCTTTTTTAAACTCATAGGAGTTGCCCATTGAAATCCTGAATAGGTGTCAAAAGTATGGTTTACATACATTAATCTTCCAAATTCTGTGAAATGAAATACATCTATCTACCAAATTTCATTTCTTTGCATATCTTTAGGATTGTTTTCTGCAAGTAATGGAGTTTGGTAATAGAAGGAACAAGTAGGATTTTTTTTTTACAATTTCTTTGACTTATTGCCAAGTGATGGAAAAGTCTTTTTTAAATCCTTTGCTATTTACATGGTGTTTCTTATGAAATTATGAGACTTCTAGCACATTACTTAATAACTGATCAATCTCACCATTGCCTTGTGTTAGAGGACATGGTAGATCTGTATGGGATCTGATGTGTTTTATATATATATATATATATATATATATATATATATATATATATATATATACATTGTATGGCAATATATATATGTGTGTGTGTGTGTGTTTCATATATATATGATGTTTCCTATTTTTGATGATTTCCTGTAATTATATAAATAGTGATGTTAATTCTGTATTAGCAGGAATAATTCAGCATTTTCAATATGTAAAACAACTCTTTCTACATACTGAGAGTCAGTAATTATATTGAGAAGTTCCATGAAGTCCATTAGTACCATAAGAGTGACATACAGTTCTGCCTTTTGTATAGAATTATAGGGGTTTTGAACCATTTTATTTAAATCTCCTTATTTATATTCTGCCTTTCCTGATTTATTTGCATCAGTATAGAATGTGGGTACTCCAGAGGTTGGCTTTTGCCATACAATGTGAGAAAGGACCCATTCAGTTCTTATTATGAATTCTGTTCTCTTGTGTTTGGGATAACAGTTGTTAATCTCTTCCAAAAAGTTACTACAGGCTATTTGTCAGTAGTCATTATCTTTCCATAAAGAGGAAATTTCCTCATTAGTTAAAGGTACTACAATTTCTGCTGGGTCAACTGGCAAAGTCTTATTTTCCTTTTAGAATCAAATCAGAGATCTTTTCCACAAAAGTCTTGAACTTCTTACTTGGTTTACATTGTAGAAATATCCATTCCAATATAATATCATCCCTCTGCATCAAAATCCCTATGGGGGAGTGTCTAGAAGGGAATATGGCTAGAATGCAGTCAAGTTCTAGATTCACAGGATCCAAATGTGTTTCTCATACTTTTTTTCTACTAGAGCCAATTCTTACTCAGCATCATCTGATAATTTTCTTGGACTATTTAGTTCCTTGTCCCCTTTTAGGGTATTGGCCAAATTTAGTAGTCCATCTTTAGGTATTTCAATAATAGTCTGCAAGTTGGAAATGCTTACTAACAACTTTTGAAAATTATTAAGAGTCTGCAATCAATCTCTCCTGAGGTGTACCTTTTGGGGTCTATTTTTTTGTAGATCTATCTTATATCTTAAGTAATTAATAGAGTTTCCTCTTTGTATTTTTTCAGGAGTAATTTGTAATCCCCAGCAAGGCAGAACTTTCTTTACTTCTTTAAACACACTTTGTAAGGTACCTAACTTTGGATCAGCTAATAAAATACCATCCATATAATGGTAAATTATATATAGATTGTGGAAATACCACAACATAAGCAACTGTATTAAAGGGTCTCAGCATTAGGAAAGTTGAGAACCAACATCCTAGACAGAGGAAAAGAAACAGGAAATTGATGTAATTATACTATAATCTCAGAAATAAAAGAAATAATGTTAAAGGGTATTCAATGACCACTTTAAGGATTATATCAATAGTTCTAGTGCTTGAATAACAGAAGTATACACAGGCAAACCATAGTATGAAAATTTATAAATTTAAGAAGCAAAGATTCTCTTTAAGTCTTGGGGAAAAAGGTAAAGACAAAAGGACACTATACAGGAAACTCAAAGCTATTTAAATTAACCACAATGAAGAATAACATACAAAATTTTAGTACTTTATTACTTGTAAATGGCCATTGATTCCACTAGTAAATCTTCCTCTTCCTCATAATTCTCCTGTTTCTCTTTCATCTTATTCTTGGTGGTACTGGGTATTGAACCCAGGGCCAAACATGTACCAAGTAATTGCTGTAACATTGTAACTCTTGGTAAAACTTTTCCAAACTCTTAGTAAATCACCTCAGCTAGCCCTGCAGTCACGTATATCCTAGGCAGGCTTGAACTGAAGAGAACACCTCGAGCCCACTTCGTGAAATTTTCATGTATCATCTGCTTCCTGAATGAATCTGTCCATCTGGAGAGCTACACTGTGTGCTGCCAGCAACTCTTAAATTTGACTGTCTGATAAGGAAAGCTTATTTCTAGAATTGTTACAGGTTAATCTACTTCAGCTTTACCACCTTTTGGCATGAGCTTGTCTTAGAAACAGGCTTGGAGCTTCCCTTTCCTGAAACAGGGTATAAGGCAGATCACATGCTAGTTCTAAAAGTGTTCACCCAAAATGCCAAGGAATGCTTCTACACTAGGCTCACATGGTCTGGAGAATTATGTCTGTCCAAGAAGCCTGAGTTCACGATCCTCATCCACAGAGGAGATTTGAATGCTTAAATGGTGATGTATCTACCAGACCCCTACATTTTCTTCTGGATAAAAGGCCATAATAATATATAATTATATTGTTTAAAATACAATATGTCATTCCTTGCCTTTAAAAGAGATTCACTTTCTACCATGAGTTCAATGTGTAGCCATATTAGTTTTAATGATACATTTTATAAATCACCTGTGCATTTATAAAACCAATGTTTTCTCTTTTCTAAATGTTAACCATGGTTTACCTCTGTTGATTTTCCTTCTTGGATCTCCATCTTGCTTAGCATTAGAACTAGCAAAATAACAAGAAAAATATCTGTTTATAAGAAATCCCAGTGTCCATTTAATTTTCTATGGGCCATACACATGTTGCTTTTAAACAGCATCCAGGATAAATACGATACTGACATCATAAAAGCTTAGAGAGGGACTCTGATTTCTTCATCAAACGGGATGAACTGATAATGTTTTACTTCATTTATGGGTAGCCATAAATGCCAGTCTACTTTGTGTTTCTCATATCTGCACTTCTCCGCGATGCCCAGCAGCACTTGGACTTTCTGAAAAACAGAAGAAGAGAAATATTTATTTTTCTAATATAGAGTTGATTCTCAATCTTTCACAGGATCTCTACATCTACTTCTATTATATGTATTATTTGGTTTTATTCCTACTGACAGTTTTTCAACTCTCTGAGATATGGAATACATTCTCTTCCACTCACATCTTACTGTGCACAAACTCACATAACTGTTCTTTTCTGTACCTGGTTCTAACTTTTAACACTGCTTAAATGTCTTCACTTGTACACATTTTCTTTTCTATTCCTATAAACGTCATTTAGAACAGTTCCTCCTACTGGGTTACCTTGTCCAGCCCTGGTATGAGGGTGTGTGCCTAGTCTTGTTATAAATTGTTAGGCTTTGTTTGTTTGATGTCCCTGGGAAGCCTCTTCTTTTCTGAAGGGAAAGCAGGGAGGCGTTCCTCTGGGAGAGAGGGGAGATGGTGGTGGGGACTGGGAGGAGTGGAGAGGGAGAAATTGGGGAAGGGATGTAATGTCTAAGATAATTTTAAAAAGAAATTAAAAATTATGGTAAACAAAAGAAAATACTTGTGTATCATTTCATTGTTTTCTCATGTTTACATGAGACAGAAATGTACGCATTATTTTGTTCTTTTTGTGTGTTTATTTCATTTTTTTATTTAAGAAATTTTCTTTTTCATTTTACATTTCATCCCTCTTCCTACTCCCCCTAACCTTACCCCCCAAGGCCACCCCCAGCACCTCCTCCAAAAGGGTAAGGCCTCCCATGGGGAGTCAGCAAAATCTGGTACATTCAGTTGAGGCAGGACCAAGCCACTCCCCTGTGCATCAAGGCTGAGCAAGGCATCCCACTATAGGTAGTGGGCTCCAGAAAGCTAGCTCTTGCACAAGGGATAGATTCTGATCACCCCACCAGGGGCCCATCAAAGCTGCACAACTGTCTCCCATACTCAGAGGGTCTAGTCAGGTCCCATGCAGGTTCCCTAGCTACTGAGTTCCTATGAGCTAGGTTCAGTTGTCTCTGTAGATTTCTCCATCATGATCTTGACACCCTGCCCCTCACCCTCAGGTAATCCCTCTTCACTCTTTTTGACTGGACTCCTGGAGCTCAGCCTGGGGCTTGACTATGGATCTATGCATCTGCTTTCATCAGTTACTGGATGAAGGCTCTATGATGACAGGGTATTCACCAGTCTGGTTACCTGGGTAGGCCAGTTGTTACCCTCTCCACTATTGCTAGGATTCTAATCTGGGGTCATCCTTGTGGGATCCTGGGAATTTTCCTAGCACCAGGTTTCTCCATAAACCTATAATGTATCTCTCTATCAAGATGTCTCTTTCATTGCTACCCCACTCTGTCCCTACCCCAACTCAACCATCCTGTTCCCTCAAGTTTTCATCCCCCATTTTTTCTCTTCTATTGTCCCCCACCCATTTTCCCCAGTTTTTGTTGCCATGACTTCTAGGTTATGCTTTAGAAAGGGAAACAGTTAAAATGGCTCATCTTTCAATATCACCTGTCAGAAATGTCAATCAGATTCCTGTACTGTCCATTAATATTGATGGCACTTGACTACTACAGTTATAAAATGGATAATATTCTTTCTTCTCTTTTGTATCATGTAAATATATGTCTTTTTTCCCATGAAAGTTGTGAAAATCCAAAAGAAACAACTGCAACAAGCTTTCCTTGGGGGCTCAGAACTGTAGTTGAGTGGTACAGTATATGCTTAGCATATCCAAGGGCCTGAGTGAATTTCTCTTAGAAAAACTTCTTCAGCTCATGATATAGGTATCATGAAAGCAGCTAGTTAATGTATGTTCCAGCTAGAATTTTAATTATTTCATTAAAATACATAAACTGTAGGGAGTGTTCAGTGATGAACTCTGCAACAATGAAGACAAGACAAGTGTCCTTTAGACCTGGAATGAGTTGTTGGCCAAAGGAAAGGAAGTAGGGAGACAATTTAAAATTGTAAAAATGCTACAAGGTTTTGTATTGGAATATCGTGTGGAGTTAACAGTGATAACAATTAAACTTATCAAAACAGAGACATAGAAATAGTCAAACAAAACCTAGGGCACTCATTTAAGACCACTTCAAATAAATGAAACATCAAGTGTAGCAGTATTTTTAATGTGAGCTTTATTCTATAATTGAGAGAGATTTGTTAATTTCAAGGAAATAAAAAAGAACAATAACCAGAGTCGAAAATTTTCATAGAGCACCATGAAATAAATGTCAGAAACAGTGATTCACATACACTATCCATATGCTAATTTACATATGAGTAGTATGTGTGGCATACATCATATTTTGTGACATTTATTTCAGGAGGTACTGTAAACTCTCAATTCTGAGTATAGCACTCACTTTGAATTTCATCTCAGATGGTGTCATTGCTGAACAGAGAAATCACACAGAAATTGTTGTATATATTTCCTGTGCGTATCACTTTGTGATTCCATGAAAGCTGTGTATTTCTGTCTAGTAACATTGCTTGTCAGCTACTTATCAACTATGATGACCCTGGAAAAAAAGGAACACAGATATATATAGTATTTCTTGCTTCTTTATCAAATCTCAATAGAAAAGACATTAAAGTATCAATAAAAGAATGTTATTTGTGGATCATAATATCTTATGTGATGGATGTATAAATAATCATTTTCTGAATAGTTTCTCTCTAAAAGATTAAATAAAATGAAATAGTTACAAAACTCATCTATTATTCTATTATATAAGGTATCCAGAATAGGCAGTAGTATACAGACAGAAATTACACTAGCCTTGGGCTTGGGAGGGTGGTTGTAAAGAAGGATAGATCTGAGAAAAATGAAGGCTATAGACTTTCATTGTGATATGATGGAAGCATTTTAAAATTATATCACATTGTCACTACCATACACTCAGTATACATTTTAAAAGTAGTTAATTGTTTCTAATTTTGTAAATTTTGTGGTAGGTGAAGTATCTCTCACAATAGTGGTATTTTAAAGGGAAATAAAACAATTAAGTAAATAAATAAACAGTATTTAGTAATGAGAGGAAGAGTATCTTCCTTTATGTGTTAAGATGTAGGCAATTCCTTGTGAATTTTACAAGACCTACTAAAAATTAATCATCTCATATTAAACTCTATTGCCAAAAGAATCTATTTTTTGACATAAAGAGACATATATTGAAAGGTAATAAATATTTACTGACTAAATTTTATCACGTGGATAAAATTTTAATTTTAGAAATTAGCCTGACTATCAAAGAAGCAAAAGAAAAGAAATTAAATTGCATTTATCTTATGAAATTGTACTTATGAAAATTTAGTTAGTATTAACGGCAAAGTTTTTGTGTTCTTCGGTGCCATGGAAAATCGTTTTTTACCTTAAACCCTGCAGCTAGATTATGTTATATATGAATGGGAATCTGTAATTAATCAAAAGTTTTATATTTGTGCCTCCCTTGTTACTCACTCAGTTTTGTGTTCTTTGAGAATAGCAAAGTACCTTGATTTAAAAGAAGTTTCTTGATGATACTTAGGGATTAAAAGAGGTTTAAATGTTAATAATCTGCAACTCTATTTCCTCTGAAAAATTCTTATTTAAATTCTTTGGAAAAGCCATCCTTTGTATTCTGTGTTTTAAAAGGCATGTACGAAAATACATTATCTGGGAAATGGAAAATGCAGCAGAGTGTGTTTGTCCCTTGCCATATGGCCTACTACATTATTCTGAATTACACAGTCTCTGTGGGTTGTACTTAATTAATATATATTTCCCATAAATATTAGCAGAAATAAAATATCACCTAATCCATCCTTAATTATTGAATGCTTGAGTTAAAATGTGATTTTTATGATTGGCAGAAGATAAGTCAGCTTTTTTATAGTATTTTTATTTTATAATTAACTTAATTTCACTATCAGCCATGGATTACCCCGTCTTCCCTCCTCCTATCCCCCAGCCCTCCCCCCAATCCACCCCCCACTCCCACCTCCTCCAAGACAAGGTCTCCCCTGAGGAGTCAGCCCAGCTTGGTAGACTCAGCAGAGGCAGGTCCAGTCCCCTCCTGCCTTCACCAAGGCTGAGCAAAGTATCTCAGCATAGTCCCCAGGCTCCAAAAAGTCAGCCCATGCACCAAGGACAGGTCCTGGCTCCACTGCCTGGGGGCCTCCCAAACAGTTCAAGCTAATCAACTGTCTCACTTATCCAGAGGGCCTGGTCCAGTTCCATGGGGATTCTTTTGCCATTGGTTCACAGTTTATGCATTTCCACAAGTTTGGCTATTTGTCCCTGTGCTTTTTCCAATCATGGTCTCAATATCTCTTGTTCATATAATCCCTCCTCTCTCTCACTGATTTGACTCCATGGATAAGATCAAAAACACTGAAGACAGCTTATGTTGGAAAGGATGTGGAGCAAGGGGAACTCTCCTTCACTGTTGGTGGGAATGTAAGCTTATACAGTCACTTTGGAAATCATTATGGGGCTTTCTTAGAAAATTGGGAATCAACCTCCTTCAAGGCCCAGCTATTCCACTCTTGGGCATATACCCAAGGAATGCTCAGTCATACCATAAGTCAGCTTTTTTTACATTGAAAGCTAGTGTTGTGCTCAGATCGAGACCCCCAGAGAGACCACCAAAAACAAGCATGCCGGAATGCAAAAGCAAGGCAAGGTTTAATTCGGGATATCCAAAAGAGCAATACAAGCCTAGGCAGGGACTTCATCCAAACAGATCCAACGCAGTGGAGGCTGGAGGAAGTGTCTGCCTCTCTGCAAGCTCAGTTTTTAAAGGCAAAGGCCACAAGGTTACATCATTTAGGGGTACTAGTATGGGTACAATTCTGATTGGTTCGCTTCTAGGGGCTTTCTAGAAATCATGGCTTAATCTTACTTCTAAGGGGGTGGTTGCCGGCCACCATTTGTCATTGGCTGCCCTCAGGTGGGGACATTTCTGTGGTCAGTTACCCTGGAAGCCAGAGATAGGACATTCCATAGTCTGGCAGTCATTACCTTGTGACTGCCTTGTGACTCTGTACTTTTACACTTCCTGGTTTCTGGAATCTGAACTGACTGGTTTTAGCAACTCATGGCCTATTCCAGTAACTCATGGCCTGTACCTAAAAAGAGAAATCTTAGGCCTTAGTATTAGGGTGAAAGCATTTTGGTCTTATTTCTAAGATGGCTCATTTTGGTCTTACACTAGGAATATATAAGGTAAGTTGGGTTCATTTTAAGAAAATAAAAGTCTCTCTCTGTCTTTCTGTCTCTGTCTCTGTCTTGTAGATGAATTTCTTATGGTCTTATTAAATTAAAAAAAAAAAGCATGGAGCCACATAGAGGAGTGAAAACCTGAGAGATCAGGGAAATAGGGAAAGCCATAGCTAACCTTACCTCACCAACTCCCCAGCTTCCAAATGCGAGCAACTTCCTGTCTACCCACACCTATATGCCTTGCTGTTCTGCCATCTGATTTGCTCTCTCTGTCCACCTACATCACTTTCTTTTCCTGCCCAGCTCTGTCACTTCCTGTCTGTCTGTCTATACAGACCTCCAGACATCCATGGTTAACTAGTGATAGAATTTAAGGCATATGCCACCATGCCTGACTCTGTTTCCACTGTGGCCTTGAACTCACAGAGATCCAGATAGACCCCTGTCTGCCAAGTGATAGGATTAAGCACATGTGCTACCATTACCTGACTTCTTTGTTTACTTATAATGGCTGTTCTTATTCCTCTGATTTCCAGGCAAGCTTTATTTATTAAAGCACAAATAAATTATCACCACATTTCACCACAAATAAAATATCACCACACTGACTGTCTCTGTATCTCTTTCCTTCTGCTTCCTATATTTCTTCCCAACCCTCCCTCTATTCTCTTTTTTCTTTCACTTTTTCCCTTCCCTTGGTTTTTCCTTCCCTCTCTCACCCTCTTCCTTTCCTACTTCCCTCCTACTTCCCTTCCATGTTTCCTTCCTTTTACTGGGACCTGTGCTTTACTAACTTAGCTATATTGACAGGATCATGGGCCTCAGGGATCCCATATCTCTCCCTCTCCAGTCCAAGGATTAAAGAGAGTACTATCACCTGTATTTTTTTCTATAAAACAAGGCTGTTTATAATTAAATTCAAATACTCACATTTATAGAGCAAGCACATTAGAAACTGAACTATTTCCACAGCCCTTGCTTGATTATTTGAAAAACAGGAAAAATACCATAATTAAAACAAAAATATTATCTATTGACCTGGATTAAAAGAAAAGCACAGCATGAGTATATACTTTAATTTAGCTTGGTTATTTTACATTTCATCATACTTTTTTATTGTGTTCCATACTTAAAAGTACAAAAGTCTGTAATGAAAATAAATTTTTTTCTGAATTCTTTTACAGTTCATTTCAAAGTCTGGTGTTCACTCTACTCTGAGAAGAACAACAACTCCAAGCAGAATTCTGAGTAATTGATGGAGCTCAGCTTTGGGAGTCTTGATGCTTTGGTAAATCTGGGCTGCAATGTTAGGAACAGGGGCTGTCCCTTACATTTTGGCACAAGGATGTTTATGAACCTATTTCAGAAGTCTGTTTCTCTGAAACCCATTACACTGCATTGGTTGATTAATCAATTTTAGCTTGGTGTATATATCAAACTTTTAAATTTAAAAAGAATACTATAACTATTTTCCAACTTTCAAGTGTAGAATGCTAATGTGTAGTGTAATCTAGTAAGTACACTAATAAGATCGCAAAGCTAGTTAATGACAAATGAAATTCATGACATTTTATGACAGTTTAGCCAGTAGCTTTCTTGTGTTAACCCGTGAACTTTCATAGCTTCTGGATCAGAAGTAGAAAGGAAAGAATGACCTATGAAAGTCAGTAGCTCTCAATGCCATACTGAAAAAAAACTTCATTTACAGGAAAAGTATAAATATTAATAGTCTGTGTGAAAATATCTTAGAATGATTACATTAGAAAAAGAAAGTTATTGGCAAAATATTAATATATATTTATCTATATACATAAATACATGTACACACATATATACATCTCAAAAATAGACAGCAATTTTTCTTGTATATTTTCTTTTTTTTTAATTCTTTTTTTTTTGTTTTTGTTTTTGTTTTTGTTTTTTTGTGGTTTTTCGAGACAGGGTTTCTCTGTGTAGCTTTGCGCCTTTCCTGGAACTCACTCTGTAGTCCAGGCTGGCCTCGAACTCACAGAGATCCGCTCCCGAGTGCTGGGATTAAAGGCGTGCGCCACCAACGCCCGATTGTATATTTTCTTCACAGGTTAGCACAATATTGTCTTTTATTTAGACTCAGTCTCATATTCCTAATACTTTCTAAATTTTAAATTGCATTCATCCTAACAAATACAAATTTTCAAATTCTCAGAGGAGAGATTAGACAGTTTTAGCTTTGTCTGAGTATCCAGCTTATGGGAAATATCATATATTATGAACAATTACATGGATGGCATCCTTGGAAGAATCATATAATGTAAGAATGAAAAAGGGATTACATGAGCAAGGACGGGGGGGGGGTCAAGTTCATGATGGGGAACTCTGTGGAGACAACTGAACCAAGCTCAAAGGAGCTCATGAACTTTAGACCTACAGCTGTGGAACCTGCATGGGACCAGACTAGACCTTCTGCATAAGGGAGACAGTTGTGTAGCTGGGTCTGTTTGAAGGGCCCCTGGCAGTAGGATCAGGATCTATCCCTGGTGCATGAGCCAGCTTTCTGGATCCCATTACATATGGTTGGACACCTTGCTCACCCCTGATAAAGCAGGGAGTGGCTTGATCCTGCATCAGTTGAATGTACCAGGTTTAGCTGTCCTGCCATGGGAGAACTTACCCTGGGGATGTGGGGAAAAGTGGGGAGGGGAGTGGGAGGAAGGATGAGAGGAGGATCTGTGGCTGGTATGTAAAATGAATTTAAAAAGTTAAAGAAAACAAAACAAAAAAAAGAACAAAGTTCACCTGCTAAAAAGAACTCCTACATTATGAAAAACAAGAGATTTGTGCCATCCTTGAATATCTTACCTCAAAATTACATAATAAATTTGTTCTAAACAACAACAAAGTTGTTTGTGAAAGATGATAGCAAAGCACATAGGACCACAGAAGAACTCCTGCACTTTCTCTCCATTTAAGATGAATGACAGCCTCTGAGAAAGTGGCAACAAATTGAGACACATGTACTAATTTCACAAAGGGAGGCATCCTCACTTCCAGAGCAATGCCTCATGAGCAATACTCCAAAGGTCAGTGTAACTATGAAATATGGCTCTTGTCATCACAGGCTATGAAGTCACCACCACTGACACTGATGAAGAGCAAATGTTATGTGCCTCTGCAACCTTGACCGAAGACTGTCTAAATAAAATACACGGTCATCTTGAGCCGCTCTTTTCCTTTGCTGTTATGGTGGTGTTTTTATCACACACTCATAAATCAAAGTTAATCAAAATGTGAAAAAGCCATGGTCTAAATATAGCACCAATGATGAGTTTAATTCTTTAGAGTCAAAGTAAAGATAAATCGGGAACTAATAATTGTGTGCGGTGAGGGGCTTGATGAAAAAAAGAGAAAATTTCAAACATGGTGTTTTTTTAACATAATGTACACTGAAAAGGTGCTAAGGCTTACATACATTTATTGAATAAGGTAACACTGATGCTAAACTTGTGCTGTGATACTACTTATAACACCAATTTCATCTTCAATTTTCTATTGACCCACCTCTTTACTTACATCTTTCTCAATGTCCCTCTTTTCCTCAATTTTCTAATTTAATTTTATCTGTTATATCAAATTTTCTTCTTTATGATGTCTGTGAAAATGACTTCTCTTTGGTGTGGGTGTTTTATTTCAATATTTAATGAACTTAAATTCTCATAAATATTCAAAAAAATGTCCTTTTGAAGTGTCTGAAAGTAAGATCCCAGGACATTTCTGTCTCAGCTGAATTGTTGCAATAAACTTATTCATGAAGCAAGCAAGACTCACCCAAGCCTCAGGTTATGTTAGTTGTATTATGTAATAGTTTTTTTTTATTGAAAGTAGGTAAAACATTGCACACACATACACACACACACATTCATTCTAAGCTCTGTTAGGAAGTAAAACAATCCATTGCATACCTATTCTTTGTGATACTGTGAGACAGTTTAGGGTTTGTAGGAAAGACAGGATCACTGCAGACTGCCATTGGTAACCACACAGACGGGAGCATTAACTTGCCAGAGATAAAGTCCCATGGGAAACTCTAATCACTAATCTACAGGAGGCTCTTCTACTTTTACATTCCTCTTGACAGGAGTTTTCATTGCAGCGAGAATCGGACTAGAGATAAAGAGAAAGTAAGCTTTGTGCTGAAAGTGATAAGCATTGGCACCATTTATAGAATATGTGGTATTTGATCATCTTTCAATAGCAGTGTATATGTTGATGCTATTATATGTTCCCATTGATGTCTAACTCTGAGTAAACATCAGCAAAAAGCTCACAGAAATCAGTGTGTTGTAACTTTCTAACTTTTCCCAGCCTGTACAACACAACATCTGTGATTTGTGAACTGGGAATCCCCAAACTCAATATACAGTCAGTTACTTTTAAGGAACAGTATATACACAGTCTCTCAAGATTCCCAATATCCATGTGAGCATCATGAATACTAGGATGGGCTTTCTTTTTTAATCATGTACAGACATATACTTGACCTAAATGTCATCTTTAATCTTAACAATTTTAAGCCCTGTAATGATGGAATAAGCTATAGTTCCAGTCATATCCATTTTGTGTACGATATGATGAAAAATTAAGTTTTTTCAATCAAATTTTGAGAAGTGATAGAGCAAGAATTTCTAATCAAATTACAGGCTTGTACTGTCCATAAGCCACTCCTAAGGCTGACGGAAATTTCATGTCCCCTCTTTTCACATATTTAGAAACTGAATGGTAATAACTTTTTGCAAACAGTCCTTCCATTGTTGAAACCTATTTATCAAAGAGGCTGCATTTTAATAACAGTAATTACCATTTATTAGCCAAAATATTGGCAAACCCATAGAAATAAATATTAAAATATTCTTATCAATGAAGTCTAACTGTCTCTCAGCTTATAATTTTAAAATATTAGTATTTGAGAATACCAGTCTTACTTTACAGCTGTGGGATGTTCTGTATGCTGTGAATGTGCTGCTCTGATTGGTTGATAAATAAAAAGCTGATTGACCAGTAGCCAGGCAGGAAGAATAGGCAAGATAAGAAGACAAGGAGAATTCTGGGAAGAGGAAGACTAAGTTAGGAGAGGCCAGCCTGCCGTCCAGGGAGCAGCATGTAATGGCACACAGGCAAAGCTGCTGAACACACGGTGACATGGAGATTAACAGAAATGGGCTGAGTTTAAGTGTAAGAGCTAGTTAGTGGTACGCCTGAGCTAATGGCCCAGCAGTTTTAATTAATATAAGCCTCTGTGTGTTTACTTGGGTCCGAGTGGCTGCAGGACTGGCATGTGAGGGAGATTTGTCTCAGCTGCCTGCCAGCTGGGACACAGAAGAACTTTCAGTTACATTTTATCATAGAACAACAATGAGCCAGGAAAGAAAATCTAGAATTTAGATTCTTTCCCAGATATACCTTGCATCATACATAAGCTGCAGTCACATTGTTATACACTTATATGTACACATCATAGTACATAAACATAATACATAGTGGTGTGAAATTTTAAGATGGAAACCTAACAGATTTTGTAAGTTTTATTTACCTATACTTACACATGTGTGCATATATGTAAAACCTTATAGATTTTGTAAGTTTTGTTCTCCTGTACATACACTTGTAAGCATATCCACGCACCCCCATATGTGTGTCTGTGTGTGTGTGTTTGTGTGTGTATGTTTGTGTGTGTGTCAGTTTGTGTGTGTGTGTGTGTGTGTGTTTGTGTGTGTGTGTCCTCGTGGTAGATCTTAAATCTTCCCTGCTACTCTTTTCAGTAATTGCTATTTTATCTTTATATTCCTCATCTACTCTCTCTTTAAAACTTCCACTGATAAACTCAAAATGAGTAAGCTGAATTAGCTTGTTAGAGAAGGAATGGCAATTTTAAGAATAGGTTGCTTCTCTCTCTAGGCTTTATGTTCCATAAGGCTAAAACCATTATTTGCTTTTTGTTCTCACCTCAACAGAATGTGCAGTAATATACTTATCTAATATAATTAAAATCAGTTATTGCTCCCTTAAAATGAAGCTATCATAAACTGTCCTGTGAAATGACTAATTATATTTCAGTAAGTGTCTATGTTTTGGGTCGTTATACTATCTATCTATCTATCTATCTATCTAT
>CABHPR010131414.1:5487-15948 GCA_902168415.1 Peromyscus melanophrys
CTCTCTCTCTCTCTCTCTCTCTCTCTCTCTCTCTCTTTCTTTTTGCCAGTTGTGTTTGGTTCTACCCTAGGTGTCTGAGCTATCCAATTTCCAGTTCCTAGCTATCCAAGCAATGACTGGCATGGGCTTCCTCTAAAGGTGTGGACCTCAAGTTAGACCAGTCATTGGTTGGCCTCTCCCACAAATTCTGAGCCACCATTGCCCAAGCACATCTTGCAAGCAGGGCAGGATGTTGGTAGAAGGTTTTGTGGCTGAGTTGTGTCCAAATCTCATCATTGGATGTCTTGCCTGGTTACAGAAGATGGCCACTGCAGGCTTTGTATCCTCTACTATTATGAGTTTTCACTAAGGTCACCCTCATAGGTTCTAGTAAGTTTCCAGTGTGTTAGGTTTCCACATCACCCCACCTCATAGAGCCTGCCAAATCCAATCGTCTCTTCTAGTACTCTCTCCCTCCCCCTCATGATCCCTCCTGTTCCCATCCCTACCCATCCTCAGTCCATCCCCAAAAATCTATTCTATTCTCCCTTCCCAAGGAGATCCATCATCCCCCCCAGAAACCTCCTTGTTACTTAGCCTCTCTAGGTCTGTGGATTGTAGCATGATTATTCTCTACTTAACAGCTAATGTCCACTTATAAGTGAATACATATCATGTTTGTCTTTCTGGGTCTGGGTTGCCTTGCTCAGGATGTATTTCTAGTTCCATTAATTTGCCCGAATTATACGCCTGAATGTGTGAATGAGTTGGTCTCTGATTCCTGTGCCTTCTCTTGGTGTTCTTTTATTTTTCTGTTTTCTTCTCTTGTCCAACTTTTGTCTGATTTTTTGTTTTACCTTATTATATTTTATCTTGTTATTATCATTATTTTCAAGATACTCATATTTTTAATGCACCCAAAAGACATAGGCTCTTTGTGGTATGTGGAAGGTTTTAGGAGAAAGTGGAATAATATAATTAGTAATAATTCATTGTATATCTCATAGCTAAATATAAGAATCTTCATATGATCATAGTAAAAAATATACATCGTTAGTGTGGTAAATATACGATTTGTCTTCTGTTGGTTATGGTCCAAAGTATACATGATTCAAAATATCACACTGTTCCTCATCAATAGGTACAAAGACTGTGTGCCAATCATAAATAGATGAGGGATGGAGATATGGCTCAGTGTTTAAGAGCACTTCTGCAAACATTAGCACCTGTGTTCAGATTCTAGTAACCACATATAAGTCTGGTGTGGACACATGCCACCTGTAACTCTTGTGACATGGGAGACAACAGACAGGAGGACCACTGTGGCTTATTGTTCAGCAGCCTGTCTATGGGGTCAGTGAAATAACCTGATTCAGAAGAACAAAGCTGAGGAGGCTAGAGGACACTCAGTGCTCCTCAGGCTTGTGTGGATACACAGAAGTCCTCATAGCTACACACAGGCACACATACAGTACACATGTATATAGCATTCACAAACACAGGCACACACACACAAACACACACACACACACACAATTAAATTAAAATAGGAATATGTGGAAAAAACATTTCAAAAAGAAAAATGTAGATGAAATTCTAAACAGTCTTAGTGAATAAGAAACACAAAGCCAAATACAGAGGAAATAGCCAAAGAGATCAGAGCAATAGCCACAACTAGCTTTAGCCTACCACCCGCAGTAGCTTCCCCAGAGAGAGAGAGATCTTCTTCCTGTCTGACTTGCATTTTTATTGCCTTTCTGTTCTGCTTTCTCATTGGCTCTAAGTCCAACCACATGACTTCCTCATCACTGCCTGTATATACAGACCTCCAGGTCTCTATGGTTGGTACTGGGATTAAAGGCTCATGTCAACACGCTTGGCTGTGTCCTTGACCACACAGAGACTCTGCCTGCCATGTTATCAGGTTAAGGGTGTGTGCTACCACTGCCAGACTTCTGCTTAATGGCTGTTTGACCTCTGATCTCCAGGCAACTTTATTTATTAACATACAAATAAAATATCACATTTCATCACAAATAAAATATCACTACATTTCCCCTTTTTATTCTAATAAAAAGAAAAAAGCTATAACTAATATAAGAAAAACTATACACAATAAGTACAAAACTATATATAACATAGACAAGCAATAAATACCTCAACAATGTCTAATCCATTTCCATTTGACAGACTCAGAAAATATTCCATTATCTATCCTATTTAGGTAAGTCCAAAATGTACCTGATTCACTTTTTATCCTAACATATTACTAACAGAGAACTATCTTATAATGTCTTTCAAATTTATACACTTACACCTCTTTAGACCACAATTAATATCTTCTTTTGTTTTATTTATAGGGGTGCTTTGTTTCTGCTTGTCTTCAAGACTTCCAATTCAGTGTTCAGCAGTCTGTGTTCTATATCTTGATGTGTCTTATCTGAGACAGGTTTTCGTCTTTGGAGTTTGGATTTGACATTTTGATCAGCCAGTCATAATGAGTTGTTCTAGTTGGTAATTAATTCAGGGAAACTGCCTTGCTCTAGGTGAGGCTAATTGTGTTTCTTGTGGTGTGCCTATTTTAGCATGTTTCTTTTGCATTATACCTTTATCAAATAACATAATATTTATCGTTAAGCATGGTTTGGGGGTTTTCATTGACAGCCCACCAATGTCTTGCCAAGATTTTGTAATTTGACTGCTAATCACTGCTCAGCAATCATTGCCATCTAATGTAACTCTTGCCTGTGTTACACTGCATGCAGTCTCGCCTCTGTTAACACAGTAAGTTCTCAACCATCATTGTGATAAAATAATATATTTTTACTATTCTTTTTGGGTGTGCCCTTCTCAATGTGCAGACACTCTTATATTCCAAAAATCAAATTCTGCTGCTGTGTTCTAGTAATAGGACTTGGATGAATTGGGAGGATTTTCTTAGGGAAAATCTCAATACATAAAATATGTGTTTATTATTTTCTTTCTCCTACTTTTATTTCCGCCTATTTTAGTTGACCAATGATTTAAGCAATTGTAGATGTACAACCTGTAGCTTACAGAGCTGACTATGGTAATTATAAGATCAATGTTATATCGTTTGCTTTTTAATTATCAAAATATTGAATTAGATTAAAAATTAAAATAAAAATTACCATATATTTCTGTGGATAATTTACCATACATAATTAAAAGAACTAATGATAAGCAATGGTTAAATATTATAATTCAAAATGCTTTAAATTTGTGAATGGACTTATTTATTTGATTTTTAACAATAATATCTCAAACCAAGGTTTTAAATATATATTAAGATTAAAAACTAGGGAGTAAGAAAAGTCACTTACTTGTGTTCTTTAGGTAGTATGCAGAGTGTTGACCTATATTTGTTATATTAAAAAGTGAAATGCTGACACTCAAATGCCAAAGATTTTGTGTTTAAAGGTCCCACTTAAAACCCACAACACATTGTTTTTTATATTATTGATGAAAAACAAGGTTTTGATTATTTGGGTTCTTTTCTCTTTCATTTTTAAGGAAACAACAGTTTAGAAACCTATGTAAACCCTCTGTATTTTCTGTCCTCAAGTCCTTGGGACATTGGGATATGATCAGACTGTCTTCTCCAGATCATCATGACATCGTTGCTGCCTCTCTTACGTTTGAATTTCCTCACCACTCCATACCAAATCCTTCAGCTCAACCTCTCTGCAGCTTCCAGTATCCAGTAGAAACCAGACTCTATGTGGGATTAGCCTACCCTTTCATTACCTGACCCTCTAGATGGCACCCATATTATATGTTTCCTTTAATATTCAACTAACTTTATATAAATGAGCATGTGCTCATGGAAAATTTGTAATTTTGCTTTTCAAGGAGAAAAAGGTCAAAGATAAAATATAAGGAATTGAAAGGAACTTGAAAACAATCCATAATGGCCTCCTACACACGTGCTCATACACACACACACACACACACACACACACCTACTTTTAATATGATGATGAATCTCCTGTGTCTCATATTTTATCTGAGTAAACTTCTTAGTTATTCAGACCATAGCACTACATATCTTAGGTCTACTGAGGCAGATTCTCCTGTACTTGTTATTCTTTAGACTTTTGACCTTTGTAAGCTTCTAAATCAATCCTTCCTCATGTCAAATATAAAGCACTTACTTCTTTTTTTCATCATTACCTCATTTAGTAAAAAGCAAGCATAATAGGTAAGGACTATTTATTAATGGCAGTCTTTTACAGGCTCGTATATATATTAACATATATCCTCATGCTACAAATATTTCCATAAACTTTCCATTACTTTATTAGTATAAGATCACTTTGTGATTTCCATATTTTTGACTCAGGACATTTAGATCAAATACTGAAAAATACATATTGAAATTTAATTAACAAAACTAAAGCAATATTATCATATGATCATGGTAATTATATAGATTAGAATAATGTTTGACTCTGGTAACATATCAACATCATATTGTTTATATATTAGAGGAGACTTTTTTTTTTAGTTTTGCAATGGTTTATATTACACAAAGTATAGAGAAACATTTGATCCTTTATTTCTAGATTGCATGGGCCTTACACTGTTATGAAGGGATTTGAAAATATAATGCCTCATCTACTGAAGAAAGGTCATGACACCGATTATTTAAGGAACAATATAAAAAATAAACAAGTTAGAAACATTCTACATAAGCACACTAAAGTTCATGATTAAACAGGTAACTGGACAGCTAAAACAACAACTACCAAAGTTCAAGGTTCCTAAGCATTTAAATTAAGATGTCCTATATCTAATTCATCTCTGTACATTGAAGTCTAACTTCCGCCCCTGATTCAAACAGGATCTACTTTATATATTCCCATGAATTTCTGCCATCATACGATCAACCCAGAAATACAATTCATATTCTTCTCTCTTTTGAAAATACTGTTTCATGAGGATCAATATGCTACTGTGTATTCCCCAGGTGATTTTCTAAAGAAACAATCCCTACTGTCTGCATTTAATATGGTAACTTCTTGTCCTTGTCTCTATTTAATTCTATGCCAGAAATTAAATATTATTCTGAGGAATTTTTGGGATTGTTTGTAAGATGTCCATATAAGATGGTCTTATGATTTTAAGTAATTTGATTGTACAGAGTCTTGATATAAAGTGCATCTGTAATGTTTGTAATAACATTTATAAAATGTTAAATATTTTATCATTTAACACTAGTGAATAGACATTGAATTATGGAGACATATCCTTTGAAATGATACTTGTTGAAAAACACATCTAATTGCATCTGCCTCATATTTAAGTCTCTCCCTCAATAGCCTGTGTTCTTACTGTACTACTTCAGAAGACGCTAAGAACAGACGCCTCCTTCAGGGACGGTCTTGTTACAACTTTCGCTCCTGTTCTCACAGCATCACCTAAATATAGCTGTTTTCATCACTCTGTAAAAGCAGCTTTCTTTGAACTTCATCTTCTCTCTGTCCAGAAATTACCACTGTTTTGCTCACCTGGATAATTCCTCTTTGGCAGCATGCTGTGTGTCAAGGTCAAGAGAGTGAGCAGTGATGAATTCCATATCAAACACCAAACATGAAATCATGACTGGAGGCTATCATTTCATGTGTCCTTATATGAGGAAACGCTATATTAAGAAATACCTAAAATGGAAAATGAAACCAAAACATGTACCTGAAAATGCAGTCAATGCTGTAATAAATTGACCTAATACATTTTTTATATTTTTAGTAAAAGCAATAAAAAGGATATTATAATGGGTAAAGAGTAGCATTTAAAAAAAAAGGTGATGGAAATAAATAAGGAAGGAGGAGGAAAAATAAAATAACAATAAAGATGTCTGAAAAGTCATAAGGAATTACATGAATAATTATATACCTAAAATAAAAGTATAACACACATAAATCTGTCTAGAAACATACAATTTAAATTTAATTTTCTCATCTGGAATGAGAATGCCCACTTCAAGAGGCAAAATCCATCAATCAAAAGCTCAATTCCAGGCATGAGAAGCCCTCTTTTGTGTTGTTGTTCAGGGTTGTTCAAGAATCTCCCAAAGCATTACAGAATAGTGTTACTGCCCTTGGCTGCTCCCCAGAAGTAGAAGTTAACCCTTTTTGCCGAAGACATCATCAGTTTATACACAGGGCCAAAGGCCCCTCCCCTGAAATGGAACTGACCAAAATGCTTCTTCCATGAGGGATATCTTTTATGGTACCAGATGGTGAAATGACAGCTTCCAAAAGGAGGAAGCAACCAACATCCCTCCCTAGCTATGATGCCCATGAACCACAAAAATGACCAACATGAACGATAACCATAAGGGTATAATAGTGACAAGCATACCTTGGTAGTAGCCAACATCTTTCTAATTCGACTTAAGGCCTGCTCAACAAAAGAAAAAAAAATGTCTTATACTGAAAAGATAGCCAAATACCCAGGACTATTGAAATCATAAATCTTGAAATAGAATCTACAACTGCCACTTTACTAAATGAGAATCATCCCTAACTACATTATAAATATTTGTCCTTAAACCCACAGTTAAATGCAGTCTACACCCCTTATCAGAGAAACATCTCTCTGCAAAAAAAGATCACTAGAGAAAAGCACAGCCAGTCAAAATGCAGAGTTCTGGAGTCCAGTCCCAATGGATACCTCTACAAAATAACTCCTGCACCTAAGTCTCAGGAAACATTGAAAAGGGGCAGAACAAACCTAAGATCCAGAATATGCATGTGTATATGCATATACACTTATGAATGTAACAACAAGTAACATGAAAAGAAGCCAGGAGTTTGAAAAAGAGAAAGCAGAGGTATTTTGGATGGTCTTGAGTGAGGAAAGGAATGTGGGAATGATGTAATAATAATCTTATATATAGAAGATATAATTAAAATATTACAATGTAATTTGATGAGTTCAACCATGTTCAGATAAAACATGTGCAAACTCTTTTAAATGCTGTGATAAAAAAGTATCAATAACATGATGCTTAATGATATTCTGCCATACTCAGAGATCAGTGACTTATCCAGTCATCATCAGAGAGATTTCCTCCAGCAGCAGATGAGAGCCGGTGCAGAGACCTGCAACCAAATATTACATGTCAAGAGAATCTAAATGGGAGGACTCCGTTAAATCCCTTTGCTCAGGACTCAGGGAATCCTGCAGAAGATGAGGCAGAAAAATTGTAGGGGCCAGAGGAGATGCAGGACACCAGGAGAACAAGGCCCTCTGAATCAACTAAGCAGGGTGCATATGAGCTTACAGAGACTGAAGCAGCATGTACAGGGCATCCATGGGTCTGTACCACGTCCTCTGTGTATATATTAGAGCTACTAGCTTAATATTTCTGTGGGACTTCTAATCCTATTGTTTTTCTTTTTCTTTTTCTTTAAACGTTTTTTTTTCCATTTCACATACCAACCACCATTCTCCCTCCCTCCTCTCCTCCAGCTCACTCTCTATTTCCCCCCCACCCCACCCCTCATCTACTCCTCTGAGAGGTTAGGGCCTCCCATGGGGAGTCAACAAAGTCTAGCATATCAAGTTGAGGCAGGACCAACTCCCTCCCCCTGTATTGAGGCTGAGCAAGGTATCCCTCCATAGGCAATGGGACCCAACAAGCCAGTTCACGAACTAGGGATAAATCCTGGCCCCACTGCCCGTGGCCTCACATACTGCCCAAGTCACACAACTGTCACCTACATTCAGAGGGCCTAGTTCGGTCCCATGCAGGCTGCCCACCTGTCTGTCCAGAGTCAGTGAGCTCCAACTAGCTCAGGTTAGCTGTCTCTGTGTATTTCCCCATCATGATCTTAACCCCTTTGCTCATATAATCCCTCCTCCCACTCTATGGACAGGACTCTAGGATTTCTACCCAGTGCTCAGCTGTGGTTCTCTGAATCTGCTTCCACCAGTCACTGGATGAAGGTTCTATGATTTCAATTAGGGTAGTCATCGATCTGATTACAGAAGGCCAATTAAGAGACCCTCTCCACTATTGCTTGGAATTTAACCTGGGTTCACCTTTTTGGGTTCCTGGAATTTCTCTAATACCAGGATTCTCCCAAACCCCATAATGGCTCCCTCTAACAAGATGTCTCTTTTTTTGATTCTCCTCTCTGTCCATCCCCCAACTGGATTATCCAGTTCCCTCATGTTCTTTTGCCACCTCCCCTTATCTCCTCCCCTACCCCCCATGTTCCCAATTTACTCAGGAGGTCTTATGTATTTCCCCTTCCTAGGGGGAATCCATGCAAGTCTCTCATAGGGTACTCCTTGTTACCTAGCTAGAAATATAAATGTAATGGATCCAGAGAGGAGGAGAGGTGGAGAGGAAGTAGGAGAGGGAGGGGAAACTAAAATCAGGATACACTGTATAAGAAAAGAATCTGTTTTCAATAAAAGCAAGGAAAACAAATAAATACATAAATAAATAAAACTTAACCTTAGTGAAACCGTGTACTCTGTGATGGTATGGAAAAGATAAAGCTTTTTTATGAAAACATATTGTAAGTGGGTCTTGTGATAATGTGCATTTATAATTTATGGTATTTATAACAGTATCTTTTTATTGATATTGAAATCTTTTTTATTTTTCTCTAAGGCCATGTCCATATTCAGGATATGATGTGGTATATCAGGTGAAACCATTTACTATCTCTTTTCTAAAGTACTTATTTCTTCAGTCACCTACTTATACACAGAGACATTATAGTTACATCCTAATTGAGATTCAAATTTCTAATCTATATGGCATTGAGAATGCCTTTTAAATATACAAGAATTTTGCAAATATAATATGGCTAAAAGAGACAGATGCAAATTTAAGACACAATTTAATTAAAATTATGAAATGAGATCTGAGAAATGGATGTCATAAAGCCCATAGGAACTAAGCTTCCCTCCTGTGAGAGATATATGGGCGTAGGTGGAAGAGAGGCATGCATAATCAGTACTGGCCTCTAAGTGCATCTCTGTCTGAGGAGAAACCTTTTTGTTCACAAGCTGATAAATCTCCTGACTGTAATCAACTTTGATAAGGTAGGAAAATATACAATTAATTGTTTCTTTAGGTTGATGAGCAGAATTGCTGGGATGCAAGCTCAGGCTTTGGACATGCTAGACACATGTTGTACTGAAGCCATGTCACCAGCCTAAGCTGTGTAAGTAAAATCCCTAGGCTGAGAGTCCCCAAGGACAGAAGACCTGTAAGCAGTGTGAACATCTCCTGCAACTGCAACAGCTCCAGTTGTTTGTTTGCTTTCTTTGTCCTTCTTCAATAAACTGCTATATATAATTCTGTATTATACTGAAGTAAGTACACATGCTTGGCCACTAATAAAACACTGTTTTAAAAATATAATTACATAAAGAGTAGTTCTCCAACATTCAGATACTAGAAATTCAAATTCTCTTTATTAATAACTCATAACTGAAGAAACAAATAAGAAATTATGGATACTGAACCATATAGCCTTGGAACAATGGAACTAGAATGCTTCTTAGTTCCTAATTATCAAAATAATAAACAGAATTAACAAAAGATACATAAGCACACACACATTTACCTGTCATATATTGAGGATTTTTGGAAATTACTCCTTTCCAAGCAATTAACTAAGGAAGTTTGGAGACTGTATCATCAAAGTATGCTGAATTAGTGTTGGTCATCACCTCACTTGCTTTCTTGAGAATTAAAGACAAAAGATCATCATATATCAAAATTTCACAATACTATTGCACCACTCCTCAGGATTCAATCAGACAAAGGATGAAGTTGTTACTGTAAACAGAATTTGTACAGTCTAGGTTATGGTTAAACTGTATCACTTGGATTATTCTGGGAAGAACAGACAATAGCAATATTTATGTATAGAAATATTTGAAAATAATACAGTATGAAAGTGATAGTTACTTGAATGTATAAAGTAGTAATTGTGAAAGGTGGCTAAATTTAGAGAGCTGTTGAAGGTTGGTCCAGGAAGATATGCAAATGAACTTGATTGAATAACTAGAGAAATTAATGAATTTCTTAGGTTTCATTTTAATCATCATGATAATAAATTCCCGTTTATTAACCAACTAGAAAGAAGGAAAGAAAACACCAAAGGAAAGAAACATGGAAATGAAAGTCTACAATAAAGTTACATAGACAGAAAAAGATTCAGGCCATGGTATATACAAATACATATATACACCTAGAGGTCTGTTGATTAATGTTGTCACCTTGACAAGATCTGGAATCATATAGAAGAGATGCCTTTGGGCCTGTCTATGAGGATTTATATACAACAAGTTATCCTCTGAACATGTCTACAAGAAGTTTTCTAGGTTAGAGTACTGGTGTTAGGTCACACACACTGGGTTAATTTGGCCCCAGTTAATTTGTTGAGGGCCTCAACTTCATAAGATGAAGAAAGCTAGCCAAGAAGAACT
>CABHPR010131416.1:0-19525 GCA_902168415.1 Peromyscus melanophrys
GAGGGTCACAAGCTGCAGCTGTTTCAATTTTGCCAATTTTACCCTTCAAATTAGACACGTGCCTTCCATTTACTCTAATAGGAGCCATATGTTCATTGTTGATGGCTGTCCTTATCACCGAGGAAGGAAAAGTGCTGAGTTCCTGCCACCCACCCACATCTGTGGCTTTAATAAGCCACAAACAAATTAAAAGCAAACATGCTGCTGGCATGTGAGGCGGCTGTGGTACTCTGACAAAACCAGCCAGAGGTAAGAGAGGCTGGGTGTGACACTGTGCTGGTGGTCTGCTTTCTTGTCCTGAAGGGCCTGGACCGAGATTCACTGTTTGAGGGACTCGGTGCTTCCCTTAGGGAGGAATTTCATGAGATATCAGATCAGGGCATGAAACAACATTTACGGTGCTAAGAGGGCCATCGAGACCTTTACTGAACAAGTCCTTGCTTGATTTCTAAAAGTTATCAGCTATGTTACCATTTTTATAGTACCAGGTGTGTTTTAAGCAAAAGGGATAAACAAAATGAAACACATTTTTAGAAGTATAGTCAGTGATATTCAGTGTATCATTCTTCACAGTATATCTAAACTAGATGGTTCCCAATGGTAAGCAATAGTGGACTCAATAAGTTAAAGAAACTACATAAGGAAAGACTACTTGCAGAATTTAGTAATCTAGTAGGGACTGAGATGTCCTATTCTCAAGATGCATAGCTAACTGAAGAAAGGAAGGGTGCACTCAGGGTTCTTTGAAATCACAAGTCCCTTTAAAGCTTAGTAGGCTTGCGAATTTAATGTTGATAAAGAAAGCCAGTGGGTCTTGGACAAGAGTAGATGTCTTGTCTAGTCAGTGGGTACTGGAGTATCGATTAGCTTAACATTCTCCAGCTTGTCTGCATCGCAATTGAGTTCAAAAGTCTGATCTCGCTTTTGCTGCAGTCAATGACCACATCTTTCCCTTGAGTTCATTATCTCCTTTGTGGTCATGGAGGTCACAGTTTGGAGTATTTAAAAAAAGCCAGGGGAAGAAAATGTTTGATGCTTCCTCAAAGGTACCTATCTTATCTTCTGCTCCACTTTTAGCCTCATTTCTAAGTTGGGAGCGAGAATTTAGTGTCTCTCTAATCCTGAAAGCGAGAAGATAGACTCTAAAACATTCTCTGTTACTTGTAGGCAGAAAGGTTTTCACTCTGGCGAAGCTTTAGGATCTTTCCCCCGTGTGCCTATGTGGGCTGGAGGTATAGGTGTTCTTTGTCAACAAGTCCACTTTCTTGCTAGACCTCAGGGAGGGGTCCAAGAAGAACTGTCACAGCCCCAGGTTCTAGAGTATTTTTGGAATTTTTCTCAGTATTTCAACCTTGTTAGGTATATTCTGTAATATTTCCAGATACACTAGATGGCAGATCAGCAACCATTTGACAACTTGAGTTTTTTTAGAATTGTAAATTAAAGACATACTCTCCCTGTCTCTGATACCAGACCGACCAATTCCACTTTTCTATTTATAACATCTCCACACACACCCCCCCTCCGCCCAAGAATTAGTTTCTGTATTAGATTCTTTTTTTTTTTTTTCTGGCTGTCCTGGAACTTGCTTTGTAGATCAAGCTGGTCTCAAACTCACAGAGTTCCACCTGCCTCTGCCTCCCAAGTGCTGGGATTACAGGTGTGCACCAACACCACCCAGGCTCTGTATTAGATTCTTTCCATTTCAAATGATAGAAAGCTAACTCAATATTAATTAAAGTAATCCAATGTCTTCTGTATGTGTCACACAGGATAGCTTTTGTCAAAGAACAGCTGGGTTACATACAAAAGCTTAGTAGGTTTGAAATTAACGTACTTGGGTGACGTTATTACAAATAAGTGTACTTTATTTCTGCCCGCAAATTTTTTTTGTCATTTTTGACATTTATAGACCTATATATTCTTTTGAGTAGTATCCTCAGGAGAAAACAATGCAGTCTTGTCTATTGAAATAAACAGTCTTGGACTGTTCCACTGTCCATGTCTGACCCGGATGAGAAGAACCTAGTGTAAAGAGGTCACTGTTGGCTGCAGATGATAAAGGTCTGTTGCTCAGAGACATTGTTAAAGTAGTTGGTCAGCGAGGCAATTCTCTAGAAGTGTTTCTATTATTCCAAAAAGAAATTATAGTTACTCAAGACTTGGGAGATGTTGCAGCTTGTCAGTTAGAATCAGTGAGTGCTGTAGGGTTGTTGTGCAGCCTAAGTATATACTTGAAAATTGCTGAAAGCAATGCTTTTATCTTCTCTTGTTGTTATCCTATAAAATGATGAGTATGTGACGTAACAAATATATAATTAGCTATGTTTGGTCATTTCATAATGTATACATATATTAAGCATGCACAAGAAATCCCTGGTATCAGTAAATATGTATACTTTTTTTTAAAAAAAAATTAGAGTTCATTAAGCTGGCAAGAAAAGGAATTAGAGATCCTGGGTGTGAAAAATAAAGGATATAGACCATTGGTAAAATAAAGAGGTAGAAAGCTATATATCCAGGCGTAAGTCTTAGTTTTGTAGAAGAAAGGGGAGGACTGAAAGTCCTGAGAAGGCTGCATGTTTAAGGATGGGGTCTTTTGTAGTGATGTGGACTGTTATCTGGCATCATTGTGATGCACATTTATGAGGAGATAGTATTTTTTTTCTAGTTTTTTGAGACAAGGTTTCTCTGTGTAACAGCTCTAGCTCTCCTGGATCTCACTCTGTAGCCCAGGCTGGCCTCGAACTCACAGAGATCCACCTGGCTCTGCCTCCCGAGTGCTGGGATTAAAGGCGTGCGCCACCCCCGCCCGGTTGAGGAGACAGTGTCTTTAATCCTGTTTTGCTTTGCATTTCTTCTGTCACTTTTCAGGAAATGTAAGCTTGACACTAGCGCTCTGACCTGTTTTGGGAATATTTCTGAGTTGTCTTGTTGGTGCGGTCGATGTTGTTTCTAGTCTAGAGGATACTAAGTTGTATTCAGGTTGCCTAAGAGTCTTGGAAATCATTACCCAATCCCTGAGGGCAAATGAGTAGACTCTGGATAATGTTGGTTATAGAACATTCACTTTCTAGACAGACACGTTCTCCTCAGTGCCCTATTATTTGTAGTGGCTTTCAAAGTTCTTGTCTAGTAAATGCCCTTTAATGAAGATTTGGGAACATTTTCAGTATTTCTTGTAGTATTAAAGATGACCTATGGAAATAGAGAGACATGAGGTACCAGAAGGCATGGACAGCTGTTATGATAAAAAAAATTGGAGGGCTGGCTAGACATGAATATAGTATAGATCAGAAATCCACCTAGTTGCACATTAGAATCATTAAAGGAGCATGTAAAATCACCAGTGCCTGGCCCTTTCATTAGTGCTTTAAATATAATTTGTCTGTGCTGGCTTGGTATCAGGACATTTAAAAGGCTTTCCAGATAATCTTAATGCGCTTGCAGACATGGCGACCACTTTTACAGGGATGATGATCATCAAACATGCTGATGAAGGCCCCAGTCATACAGCTACATTGATGAAGAGCATATACATTTTTCTCTAATAGTCTCCTGTCAATTACCTAGTTTAGTCTGACACAAGGAAGCCCAGTAGTAGGGTTTTTTTTTTGGAAGTAAACATAGTTTCCAGTCAAGTTATCTTCCTGTATTTGTATAAAGGACCAGAAGTTGACTTGTAGAATAACAGTGAACCAGAAAGGATAGGATTACATTTCTATATTGCATTTGTCATCAGCAAGAGAGCTTATCCATAGGTAAAAGCCAGTGCATCCAGGCCAAAATATGCAATGGCCACCAAGTCCTACAGAGAAAACAGCATTCAGGCAAACTGTCTGACTTTCTTCATGCACACTAGAGAAGGATCAGGGACACTGAGTTCAGAATCCAGTGACACTGGGTTCAGAATTGCCATATGTGATTGCAGCAGTTGCTAGTGTTTAGGAGAAACATTTGATGTTCCTTTGAGTTAGGAGCTCAGATGTCTGATGTCATCCCCACCCACACATTTTGTTCATTCTCTGCTCCTTTCTTCTCATGGCCATCCTGACAACAGTGCTGGAGACTTTCCTCACATTGACGGATACTTGTCATCCTGAAGCCATGTCCATGTCTGCATGTCTAGCATCTTCTAAACTAGATTTGGGGAACAAACTCATCACGATCGTTTCCTGTATTGGGTATATTTCATTGCGCAGAACACCTACCTTGGTTCTGGAAAAGAGCCACCTGTGTGTTTAATATGGCTCTTCAATATCTCTGGAAAAGACCAGTCAAGTTTATATTAAGGCTGTGTTGAAAATTATCCTTTTGTTATTGCCATCTTCCAATAAAAATATTCGATCATATGTGAACCCTGAGTTTGTATTTGCATTAATTAACTAAAATCAACTTTGGGTCAGGAAAATGTTTTTATGTCAGCACAGTGGCTGCACCTGAATCTACTTGTGTTTCAACGCGTAACTGTGGCTGCACAGTTAATGGCCTACTTCTCAGGCAGTGGCCCTGAGGGACCTTTACATCCTGCTGGATCCACCTCCTGCCACTGCCGACAAATGTAATTTTTAACTAAATCTCTATTGTTCTATTTATCAATAAGACTTGGGAGTCAGAGACTGGCGTGAAAAACTGCTAGTTTAGAGAGGTTGAGGAACAACTAGCTGACCTTCCTTCTTTGCCAGCATCTCAGAAAGGGGGTGTCCTTCTGTTCTGCCAAATCAAGAAAGACCATGACACTCAAAGTCCCTCCTTACAACTTGCTGTCCATCTCTCTTATCATCTTTCAGACTCCCTCTGACTCTCTATGATTACTTTCTGTCAACTAGTTGCTGGATCCACCTTCTGACCCAAGGTTGGTTTTATTTAAGTAACTCAAACTCAAACTTGGCGTTCACAGTGTGGTAGAATATCCCTCAATAGATTACTGCTATAACTTAAAGATAAGATGGACTAGAGGCTCACTAGTTAGGTCATGGAAAGATTTAGTATAGTTGAGTTTCTGCATGTGAGAAAGTTCTGAAAGAGGTTTGTACATAAAAGGGAGAGAGGAAGTGAAAATTCAATCATTGGGTTGTACGGACTCCAAAATTCAAGTAGGACATATGGAAGTACTTTAGATACAAGTAAATCCTTTCTTTGAAATCCCTTTCATAGTGATATCTGTTTGATGAAGTTTTCACTTTTGACAAGGACTGTTTCAGATACTGATGTAAAATAATAATCACTTATTACTGTCCTCGATGAGGATTTTAGGAGTTGGGAGATGGTTTCAGAGTCCCTTAGGATTCCATAGTCTCCTAGTGGCTGGGTCAGGATCTTGGCAAACATTCCACACTCACATCCACTGAGAGTCAGGTGGCTGTCATCTCAGAATTTATTCCATGCTCTTCCTTTGAACTTTGGTGGCTTCTATATTAGTTCTTTCTGACTTCAGCATAGCTGGATATTGAAAATGGTACCCAAGGGTTCTGGATACATGTTCTTCAAAAATGGGGCCACTTGGAAGTTGTGTCCTGGACATGGTGTCACTTTAGCTCTATTCTGCTGGTTAGCAGGCAGGTAGCCTAGTTTTAGTTCACGCAAGAGGGATTCCACTGCAGATCTGATGGCAGAAATATCATAGAATTTTCTGATCCCTTTTAAAGTTACCACAGTCATACTTCATTCTTAAAGCCTTGATCTCAGTACAGACAAAACCCCAAATACTTTGGTTCTGGTCAAACCTGTAATTTTGGTCAGTGACCATAAAAACACAAGTTGCCTTTAGAACCATTTCAGGCATATGTTCTGTTTGCAGCATATAATTCTCAATGGTCACATTTTGTGAATCACCTTTCATGCATTACTTATGCTGTGGAGGTTGTTAATGATGACCTCTAGGGTTTCTGTCTATTTGAAACCCGGGATAGGTCTGTGGCTGATGGATTTCTACCTCTCCAGCTATGTGGGTCCTGAGGTTTCCAGTGGGGATTCATAACAGGAAGCCAACAAAACCACCTAGAAACACAGATTAGTAGAAGGATTACTCTAGGAGAAAAAGGAACTGCAGACTTCTTTTCTTCCCTCCTAAGGAGTAGATATAAAAATGTCTTAAATGAGAGTCAGCAATTTCCCCCAGAGCATACTCCTTGGACTCTTAGATCACAGTTGATCTGATTGCTTTCCCACCCAAGTTCATCCTTTACCATTTTCCATTTCTTTCCTGTTGAGGAAATTGCTTATTCACTCTAGTGTGCTGGGCTTTTTCTTATCATCTTTAGGCCTCAGGGATCAGAAACTTTAGCAAGATTTCACTGAGGCCTCAGTAGGAATTTTCTCAGGCAAAAGCTTATTGTATGATCATAATTTATTTTTTAAAATCTAACCTCCTACCAACTAGTGTAGATATGAATACTCATACCTTCCTACACTGTTCCAGAGCTGGTATGTGTCATTGATATAATGTGAGTGATGTAATGGTGCTATGTCATCTTTGATTCTAAGTATCACCATGGCTTTCTTGGTAGCTGTGTCTCTTATTTCATATACTTCTAGAGAAGCAGCTCCCCACTGTGAGGAGTTCTATGAAGAAGGCTACTTGGCAAAAATAGATTATAATGTGGCTAGATGCCCTATGAGTGATCTTGGAAGTAGATGGTTATTGCTGTGGCTCATGTCTGTAATGTGACCTCACTACATATCTGATTTTCCCTGCTAGATTCTTGACCTTCAGAAGCTCTATGAAGAAATTGACCTTTGTTATTTTAAGCTGTTAATTTGTCACACAGCAATAGATATTAAACATAATCGTTTCCTGCCTTTTCCACAGTTTTCTGCTGAGTGAATAAATTCTTTTGATCCTCAATGCACTCCACTATCTCTCACAGTTCCCGCTTGCTTTTGTATGAAAACTTTGTGGGTCCATTGATTATCTTACCTTTTCATAGACTTGAAAGTTTAGTATACAATCTTCAGGCAATGCCAATGGTATACAGATATAAATGCATAATACACACACACACACACACACACACACACACACACACACACACACACATTTGGGCAGCCAAATATGTCTCATGTCAGAAAGGTTTCCATCTCTTAATAAAGTAAATATGTGGATGGTGTGTTGGCCTGCCATATCCAGATGTTATTTAATTTTATGAACATATGCTATAATCCAGTAATCTTTTTCACCTTGTCATCTTCTACAGCAGCCATCTCTTGTCCACAACATTTACTTTTGCCTATTCACTTTCACTTTTTATAAAGTTAATTTACTTGATCTCTGGGAGTTATAAAATATTTTGCCATATTCTGACTTTACTATTGAGTAACTGAGTTATGATTTTTTCTTCTCCTTAGAGGACATATTTTAAAGACTAGAATTTCATGTCAGTTGACTCTGTCTCAAATGTATATATTTTGAGTCTCTAAATTGTACCTGCTGGTTTTCTGTGGAAATGTGCTAACTACTTATTGAACCTTAAGGCAAACCAGACAATGTAGCTTGCTTAGGTAACTATTTTTGGCAAAGAATAAGAGGTACAAATGTGAGTGGAAACATTCCAGGAGATTAAAACACATATATTTCTTGCTTGAACGATTCTCTTCTAGAACTATCCCTGTTGGCAGATTCCATGTTCCCCAGTTCTATCAGAGTATATTTGTGATTTCCTTTGCCCTCTCTACCTTTTCTGAACTGAATCTGGGTGGGAAACTAAGCAAGTTCAGCTCAGTCAGTGTGTCCTTGGTTCAGGAAAGTCTTATGTCTTATCTGCTCTTGGCCATGTAGCAACCTTCATTGTAAGTGCCTGTCCTAGGGCAACATGTGGTTGGCCTATGCTCTTTGTTATTTGATGGCTGTAATAAGTGCTTTAGTACTTCTTCTTCTTCTCCCAGCACTCACCTTTCTACCTAGAAATTGTTTATTACAAATACCTGCACTTTTTCTCAGGGGACGATGGAGGTTGGGGTAGTGCTGGTGGTTTCTCCTGGACGTGGAAGCGGTCTTCCTCTGTACATAAAACAAGCTGGACTTTGATGAGTTGAGGTTAAAAGGTGATATCCTTAGAAGCAGGCCTCAAAGAAAAGTGACCTACCAGTCACCAACTCCCCTCCCAGGTACTCTCAATGCTTTCTGTAAGAAGCTCCTGCTGGAGGAGGAGCCTGTGTCCCAAGGCAGCAACCAGCTTTACATCAGGGGCTCTGAGGTTCTCTTCTCTTCTCTTCTCTTCTCTTCTCTTCTCTTCTCTTCTCTTCTCTTCTCTTCTCTTCTCTTCTCTCTCTCTCTCTCTCTCTCTCTCTCTCTCTCTCTCTCTCTCTCTCCCCACCCCCAGACTCAGATTGGCATGCTTGGAAAAATTCCTCTAACTTGTTGCCGTGTTTTCCTCATCTTGATTCTGTTCGGGGTGATTGTGAGATCATTATTTAGGAACCACAGCCACCTCTCACTTAATCTGCAGTCTCCATAATGAAACTGCCTTTGCAGCCCCAGCTACCCAGTTTCTCTGCTCCAGTTCAGAAGCCAGCTCAGTAACTGGTTTATCTGACCAGATTCCTTCACATGTCTCTATAGCTTTTACCTTTTCTGTCTTATTTCCTTATAACAAAGTTGGAAAATATGAATTTAATCTTTATAAATCAACACTAAGTGTAACTTTGGCTTTAACCTACTCCACTTCTGCCAAAGATGTGAAAAAATAACAATTTTATGTTTTGTTTACAGTGCTGTAACCTTGTAACAGATTTAATTTCCTTAGATAAAAGGTGACAAAAAATTGCCTCAGTTGAAGTTTTTGTTTCTGTGTAGTGGTTACTTCTGGAAACAGTTCATTTTTAGTAGCATGTATCTGTTTATTTGCATTTACTCTTAGCCCTGCTTTAGAAACTTTTATGGATGGAAAGATGAGGCTAGCAGATTAAGGTACTGTGCCATGAGCTTTTTTCTCCTCACTTACACCACGGGGATAGCAGTATTTTACTGCATACAACAACTGTTACACAAAAGAACAGGAGGAAACATGCTGTATAAGTGTAAGCTGTAACAGTGTTTTTTATTTCTTTGGGGATACTTTTGTTTTTATTTTTTAGTGAATGATTGGTAGCTTATTATGAAAAATATAGCCCATTGAAAATACAGGTGAGGTTTCTTTAAGACTCCCACTGAGCTCTAAAATAGATACACATGAAATTACTTCCTGGTCAATGCCTGTCAATTCTGTGTATGGTAAATTCAGGTTCCATATGGAAAAAGAAAATTGATTGTTTATCTGATTCTTTGTAATAGAGGCAATTCTCTAAATAGACTGAATTTTTCTCCACTTTTCATTAAGAATCTGAAGCAACTTTCAGCTCCCTGAAACAGATTTCTGAAAACATAGCTCGGGGGAAGGGGGAATGTGGGGCTGAGAAGAGAAGCATTAAGATAAGTCTATGAGTTGGGGTATGTGTGGCTGCATTAGGCCTTTTTCCAGCACATAAAGGATTTGTTAGAGTTGGAGGCCAGCCTGGTGTACATATTGTGTTCCAGGTCAGCAAGGGCTAAACAGTGAGACTCTGTCTCAAAAACAAACAAACAAACAAAACAGAACATATGAAAAAAAAAGCCAGCTGGCAGAAGGGCAGGGACCCATTCCCACTTAGGAAAGGTTTAATACAGCCTGTTCAAGTGACATGTAAACAATTTATAATGAATCAGAACTCCCCTGGTGCTGGCCTTTTGAATAGCTACCTCCTTCTCAGCTCAATAGCACACTTCCACTCCCAGGAGTGCCCTTTACTTTCTTAATACACTGGCACTATTTCAATTATCAAACAAAACAAACCCCAGCAAACAAATAAAATCCTGAAGCAAAGTCACTAGCATGGGACATGTGGGAAAGCCTTCACATCCTTTGGAGTTAAACAATGTCCATGTGTCCAGACAAATAAAATCCTGAAGCAAGGTCACTAGCACATGGGATATGTGAGAAAACCTTCACATGCTTTGGAATTAAATAATGTCCATGTGTCCAGACAGCTGCCCCTGTACATTAGTGTTCATACTGATCCTGAACAGGACTGTTCCTGACAGTCAAATTGATTAAAATGATTTACTGTCCTCTGCAAACCTTTGCTCCTGTCTCCTAATGTGTGCTCTTCTATTTCATGAGGAAGATGGGAGTTTATCTATCACGTTTATTAGAAAACTTTTTGGTGTTTATGAATTCCTACATCTGTGGTTCTCTTTTACTTTTTGAATCACAAATGTGTATACAATACAACCTCATGATAACTTACACAAACTGTTTTCTAAGGCCCTTGAAGATGCTTCCTCTTTTCCTGGCTGGCACTGACACCTGGTGGCCTCTTATGTGATGTGAGCAAGAGCCATTCTCACTGTTTTAGTTAGCAAGTAGCCTTGTGTCTCCTGCCTGTGAAGTGTGTTTGGATCTCAGAATGTTTCATTTCTTGCTCAAGTTGTGCATCCTCTCCAAAGCTTTTTGACTCCATGGCACAGCTTTTAGCTTTGGGGGCACTTTGTTGGTGGTGTCTTTCTTTGCTCAGGTTCTCCATTACTCAAATATTTCTTAGTTCTGAAGTTGAATTCATTTCCCAGTTTATATGATTACCCATCTATTTCTCTTCCCACAGCACTTTTAGTTTCTACTTTTATAGAATTTTGCACTTACCCCTTGGGACAGAATTAGAGACCAGATGGTATGTAAGATTTGCTGGTTTGAAGCTGGAGAGATGGCTCAGTGGTGAAGAGCATTGGCTGCTTTTCCAGAGGACCTGGGTTTAAAAAAAGAAAATTGCCACAAGTTCTAGACTTGGACTTGCCCAAATGACTGGGGATATCATGTGTCTTTACAAGGAGTAAGAGCTGGAAGAGGATCCCTATTCATTCACTGTGATTGTTTTTTTTGTCCTCAGTGTCATGAAGAAAGTTTCTCTCTGAAAATGAGTCCTGTAAACCCTTTGGTTCCTGGGGTTTCAGTTAATCATCCTTGTTCTACTCTGACTACTAATACTAATACTAAAACAGACCTAATACAGTTGAGTATCTCACGTGTTTCTCTTCTATCAGCATGGGGGACACACAGGGAAGAGTACTGGATAGACAGGAAGGCGTATTTAGTGATGCTTCTGATGCCAAATGTGAGATTGACTTTAGTTTGCAAAGTGAGCATGATTGAAAACTTATTGACTTATTCTATTTAATTGTTCTATGTATATAGGAATGATGTAACAGGCATGGGAAAAAATAGTCCCACTGAGAAATCCAGTAAGGATAAAACAGTTCCACTGAGAAATCCATTGAGATTCCAAATGAGCTAGATAAAATATATAGAGCACTTTTCTATGGGAGCTCAGATGTAGGACTAGAATTGCTGTCTTTCTGTTGAAAGGGGAAGTTGACTTTATGAAATGTCTACTACACACTTCAAACTAGAGACTTACATTGATAAGTACTTTTAGATCTGATGGTCAGGCCAAAAGGACTAGGGATTATTAATTTAGAGGAAAGGCTGATGGTGGTGGGAGATGCAGTTTAGGTGTACATAAACACTAGTTTTAAAGAGGAAAAGAGTCTTAGAAACTAAGCTCACTCTCTAATTTTCAAATAAGACCAAAACCACAAAGACAGACTGGGTTTTCTTATAATCATTTGAGCTCATTCACAGCAATGAAGAAGCATAGCCATGCCTAACTGCTTCCAGGCCACCCTGAACATTTATTATATGTCCCAAACAGCAAACACATACGATACATCCTCTATGGGGCCAGCACCATAAGTCATATTGACTATAGAATATCTTCAGTAAGAGTCTCTGACACTTGCATATGATTATTATCTCATTGCTCAGTTAGTAGGAAACAGCTTAAGATTTACAAATTGTATCTGCATTTTAAATACATAGGACTTATCTTACAGTGACTTATATACAAAGGGACAGAATATGTTCATCTCATAAGATGACATAAGACTTAAGATGTCTCCAAATTTTGCATAATGTTTAGTGTTTCTACAAGACTTTATCAAGAGACCTGCTTGTTCATGACTGAAAGGAAGTTATAGATTGTAATGTCACAGTACAGTTAAAAGCTTCAGAGGTAACATTTGCCATTGAATATCACCACCTGCTCATGGCCATGAAGAGTGATTATGGTTCGTATATAAGCTGGTAGGGTCCTGGGTTGCTTAGGCAAGAGGACACATAAATTCATGTTCAGAGAAGGGGGAGATCTGTAAAAATTTGGATGCTGCTAGCACTCACCTTGGCAGTATAAACCACCCTTTTGCCTTGTCTGATTCTCCTAAATTTCCACCATATTGTGAATAAACAAAGTTAGAACCTGCTTAGAATGGATGGTGTCTCTAATTTGGGGCACTTGGCACAGAATTTTTCCATTTTTAAAGCAGTGCTGGGAGATGACACATTTGAAAGCTAGTGTGTCCCTGATACAGTGTGATGTTTGTCTATGGAGCAATGGTAGTATCCTGAAGACAGGAAGTATAATTTCACTGTTGTATTCCTAGCACTTCTCATATCAACAGGGACACAATAAGCCAGGAAATGTGAGAGCAATAAGGGAGAAGAGCAGTAGATAGTCCAGAAGGGTGGAAGGATGCTTCAGAGCGCATAAAGGGCCATCCATGTATGAATACCAGTTACTATGTAGATCATTTTAAAATAAAAGAAATAGTTCTTAGTTGGACATTGAATTAGAATTTTTTTTTTTTAGCATTAATTTAATACTCAGCCAGGAGTGCAAAGGGGGAAGCTGTGCAATGAGGCTTTTGTATGGGATTGGCCAACTTCTGACTTATGATAGGGCAGTATTTAGACTTCCTAGATGGGTAAAGAGTGATAGACTTCAGGAGTCTCTCAACATCAGGTGTTCATGCGTGCTTGTCAGCCAGTGCTGGATAAGGGAGAATTCCTGCCTGCATTCTTGGCATGCCCAATGTGCCAACTGTCTGTGGTTTTTCATTAAAGATAGATGTACATGCCTTATGTGCCAGACTTGCAGGCGGCAGAGTTGACTTTTGGCCGTGAAATGCTTGCAACACTGGCTTTTTTTTTTCTTACACATGGATCATCCCACAGCTCAGAGGAGGCTCCAGGACTGCTTGGAAGTAAGAGAAACACTTTTGTTTAAAAAAATGGCTTAAGCCTTTAATCCACTAATTGTTTATGGAGGCAATGCTCTCTATACATTGTTTGTAAAAGTATTATAGGAAATGATTTAAGACTGTTTTATTGAGATGATTACTGCCCTACTTTTTTATTATACTTGCAAATTATATACACTAGACATGCGCTTTACATGTCAGGCCTGCCAGCCAGCCATTCAAAAAATTGCAGGTAATTTAGAAACCTCATACCAGTCTATGATTGAGTAAAATCTTTCCATGCTTCTTTATTTTGTTAGTGCAATAACATACTTCTTCATACAATGTTCAAGGTTCTGTAAAATTTGGTCTCAGAGTACCTTTCTGATGGCCTTTGAAATGTTCACCATCAGTTCACATTCTCCTTTTGATATCTGGGACATAACTTCTCATCTCTCTAACTTTCATCATGTTCTCTGAAAACAAATCTGTATTTTAAAAACTATGGTAAAATACATGCAACACCAAATGAGCCATGCTCACCATCTTAATGCTATAAAATTCAGTACAATGAGCACAATCATCTTGATAAAAAGCTACCCCACCAGCTCTGGAAGGGTTTTAGTACCACAACAGCCATTTTAGAAACTCAACAGCCACTAGCCACTACTACTCACCCATTCATCTCTTCCTATACCAGCTCCTTTCAGCCACTCATCTGCTTTCTGTCTTATTGATCTGTGTATTCTGGATAGTTCATGTAAATGGACTCATATAACCAACCTGTAGTATTTTGGCTCTGACTTCTTTCACTTAACACAATGCTTTCACAATTTGTCCATGCTGTAGTATATATATTACTGTATTCTTTTTAGTGAATAACGTTCCAGAACATATGTGTACTAATAATTGGTTTTTCTGTTCATTAAGGGGATTTGGCTTATTTCCATCTTTTGCTTCTCTCAATAGACTACTATTAAAATTTGTATTCAATATTGTTTTTGATTCGTTTATACATATATATATATATATATAGTACGTATATATGAGTTTAAGAATATGTTTATAATATATAGGAACCCTCTATTAGACAATATCTTATTTATACTTAATTATATATAACCACACAAATTTAGCTATATATACCATCTAATACCTATATATGCATTTAAAAGCAGATACATAAATTGTGTCTTCATTTTATTGAATATTAAAGGCCTAATCTATGGAGTACTTGAAGAACTTTTGTCAGCTATGTGATTTGCAAATGTTTTATTCTACTCTGTGAGTTACTTTCCATGTTCTTTAAATTTGTCATTATAAGATGTGCCTATCAGAAAATTAACCTTTGGCATACTAAACAAGAGATCATTGACAAATCCAAAGATCCAGTGTCCTAAAGATTTTTTTCTGTTTAAGAGTTCTATAATTTTTTTTTTGTAATTTGAACATTGCTTTAATGTGATGACAAAATATAATGATGAACAGACAGTTAAGGAGCAGCTGCTCCAACTCACCCCGAGTGCTAAGTACATCACACGAGTTGTGCCAAACTTCACAATGCTCCCACGATGTAGATGCCATTATTATGGCATAGCAAGATCTCTTGCCAAAACTTTTGTACTTAACATCCAAGTTCCCATGTCAAATATTTATTTCCAATATCCCCCAAAGTAGGGAAGGAAGCTCTTGTTCATCTGCTACACTGGGCCTCCAGCGTTTGAAGAGAACAATATGTCAGTAGGCATTAACATGGATATATTGCATATAAAACTTCAGTTATAGGATTTTACAATATACCAGCCACCGTGAGTGAGCTTATTACCTATGGTGGGACACTTTGCACAGCCTTGATGCAGGGGGAGGGGCTTGGACCTTCCTCAACTGAATGTACCAGGCTTTACTGACTCCCCAGGGGAGGCCTTACCTTTTTGGAGGAGGGAATGGGGGGTAGGTTAGAGGGGAAAGGCTGCAGGGTGAGTGGGAAGAGGGAAGAGGGGGGATCTGTGGTTGGTATTAAAATGAATAAAAATTTTGTAATAAAGAAAAAAAAAGAATATCATGACCACATTCCCAAGAGGTAGGTGGGTGGATTTTGGTTGTTTGGTGGATTACGGATTTTTGTCATCATTTAAGGGGGTTGGTTGCAAATTATTACTGGTCATGGTAAAAGAGTACCTTAAACTGAGTAAGGGTGGTTGGATTCAAACATCTCTTTCTGAAAAGAAAAAGAAGGGACGTGGGAAGTATAGGATACAATTATTGAATTTACTATTAGACTAAAAAACCAACTTTTTTTTTTTGAGACAGGGTTTCTCTGTGTAGCTTTGGTGCCTTTCCTGGAACTCACTCTGTAGCCCAGGCTGGCCTCGAACTCACAGAGATCCGCCTGCCTCTGCCTCCCTAGTGCTGGGATTAAAGGTGTGAGCCACCACCACCCAGCTAAAAAACAACTATTAATCTCAAATATTTTACATTAGTATAGATTTTTTTGTATATTGATACAAATTTAATGTTATTTTTGTTACAACATACTGTATACATGTTTGTAGACTTGTTTAAGGTATTGTACTTATGCAGTACATTTAAAAATGAGTTCCTGAAGTTTTCTTTTTCAAATTTTGCCCAATTTCAATTTCTTTATTGATTCTATTTCCACTTTCAGGTGTTTAACAGTTTTATTCATTTCCTTCCACTATTGTTTGTGTTTTCATAGATTTATTTAATGGATTTGTACATTTCCTCTTTAAGGACCTCTGTCATGCCCCGAAAGGCTATTTTAAAGTCTTTTTCTTGTGGTTCAGCTGTGCTGCACTTCTGTGGGCCTACTGCAGTGGAGCTGGTGGGCTCTAGTGGAGGTATATTTTCCTGGCTGTTATTAATTATGTTTTTATGCTGGTATCTAAGCATATGGATCCGAGACAACTGTAATCCTAGTGCTAATGTCTGGTCTTGTCTTCATTGGGTAGGTGTTTTGTTCCTTGATTTCTGTTGCTCTCTCCGGCTCTTTGAAGAATGTGGTGGCTATGTGTTTTGTGGTAGGAACTCCTTTTGGTATCTTGATAAATGTGGCTACTAGTGGTTACTGGTAACTTGTATTTCTAGGTATTGGGAGCTGACAGTTAGGAATGGGATTGGGGGATTGGCTAGGATGGAGGGTATCTGAGGGGGTTCACAAGACGACAGAAAGCAGGATGTTCTATCAGGTTCTGCTTGGTCCCCTGGGAAAGGGGACAGATAATGAAGAGAGGTCACAGCATGTGGTATGGTACAGAGCTTGGGATGAAACTGGGGGATTGAACTTGAAGGAAAAGAGGGATAGTTGAAGATTTGCATATAGCCTATCTGCTTCCCTGGCTGGAGTGTCCTCTGGGTTCCCAGGGAGTGCCTGTTGGGTTTGGGGACTGAGAAAAAGCAATGAGTGGAGAAGGGAAGTTAAGAGGGGAAGATCTGTGTCCTTCACTGGAGTAGAGGGCAGAGAGGAAGGGGAGGCTGTGGCAGATGTTCTGTTCTAGAGCTGGGGTTGAAACTAAGGGAGAGGTGAAGATCTGCAATTGGCCTACCTGCTTGCTTGGCTGGAGTCACGTTATATAATTTTGATTCTTATATTTAGGTCTTTATGCCATGCTGTCTTGATTTTTGCACATAGTGTAAGATCAGATACTACCACAGTGTCTACCTGTATGTGTTCAGTTTTCACCAACACCATTTGTTGAAAAGGCAACCCTATACTTTGACCCTTCTTCCAAACCCCTTTTCTTTCTTTTTTTAAAATCTTTTCTCTAAAATGTGGTTTTCCATGATGATACTACATTTCTGGTCACCCCTTAAATAGAGGCCACCTCCACATCTTATCCTTCTCATGGATCCTGAAAGGGTTAACAAGTAGAGTCCCACCTTTTCCCTAAACTCTCATTGAGCATCTTTCTTTGGATAACTAAAATCATACATCTTGACTGTGTGCTTTTGTACATTCAATTTCAGTTCAAGTTCTCTGTTTCTGTATTTGTAACACTTCCAATAGTGAGATATCTGACTTTGATTATTCTTAAAACCCTTTGACCTTCCCATTTGATAATTCCTGGATTAAACACAAAATCAATTCAGAATTGCTAATGCACATTTGTGTGTGTGTGTGTGTGTGTGTGTGTGTGTGTGTGTGTGTAAAGAGACTTACTGTGTAGAGTCTAATATTTGCATTTGTTTACTTCTCGTAGCTTGGGGGAAATTTTTGAGTTCTATTTGAAGCAATTAAAGTTGAGGTATTTATTAAATATTTGAGTACAGATGTGGTACTAACTTTGTGGATCTCAGGAAGATAGAGCTGAAAATTCATGAATAATTACCGTATAACAGATACTTAAATAATTTAGAGTAAGAATGTTGAGTAACCTCATTTAAAAATATATAGAAAAGAACTGAGAAAATATTTGGTGTATAACATTGAAATGGATAACCCCATGGAGAAGGGACACACTCAAAGACAATGTTCTCATGGAAAACCACTGATAATGTGTTTCAGGAAGATGAGGATCATCTGCTGAACTGAGTGATGTTCAGGCCAGATATGAGAACAGAGCTTCAGCTTGTCCACTGACAACTTCAGTGAGGCTTCCACGGAGAAAACAGGATGAACTCTTCCTTAGAATGAATCAAAACATAACTAGTGCCATCCAAAGAGTGGGAAGGAATAAAATAGAGACAGTTCATGCCAACCAGATCTTAGGAAAATTTTCTGGGAATGGGAGCAGACTAAAGGGTTGATAGCTGGAGGAAATTATAGGGTCTTTTAAAGATTGTCAATACTATAGCACCTATGTTCACTGATGGGGATGACTTCATTGAGCCCTGTAACAAGATGATGTAGGGAGGAGCAGACTCAGTACTAAAATCTCCAAAGGCCTAGAGATATGAAGGGGCTGTTACTAACCAAGAATAATTGGCCTTTGTCTTAAAACAGGAAGTTCACCCATGAAAGCAAAAAAGAAGAGCTGAACATTTGGAATTGGGTCTTTCTCACTGCTGAATATAATGTGAATTATTCTAAATTTATTATTGTGTGTATCTAGCTTTAGAAAGTCAACCATTTTCCCTTCTTAAGTAACTTGTCCTAAGTATGTGGATTTTTGCTATATGTTTTATCTCCTGAAAATGCTTTAAAAACTAAGAATCCTGTGAAATCATTTCATTTCTCTGTGGTAATATTGTATTCCCCAAAATACTGTGCACCCTAATAAACTTATCTGGGGTCAGAGAACAGAACAGCCACTAGATAGACATAGAGGCCAGAAAATGGTGACACACACGCCTTTAATCCTATCACTTGGGAGGCAGAGATCCATCCGGTTCTCTGTGAGTTCAAGGTCACACTGGAAACAGCCAGGCATGGTGACTCACACCTTTAATCCCAGGAAGTGACGGCAGGAAGCAGAAAGGTATATAAGGTGTGAAAACCAGGAACTAGAGCTGGTTAAGTTTTTGGGCTTTTGAGCAGCAGTTCAGCTGAGATTCATTCTGGATGAGGACTCCGAGACTTCCAGTCTGAAGAAACAGGATCAGCTGAGGAATTGGCAAGGTGAGGTAGCTGTGGCTTGTTCTGCTTCTCTGATCTTCCAGCGTTGACCCCAGTACCTGGCTCCAGGTTTGTTTTTATGAATAAGACCTTTTAAGATTCGTGCTTCAATTCTCTCCTACTTCCTTTTTCCAGCAAAGGTTATTTTCCTGATCCTCTCACTCACAGTTTTTTAGGATGTTTACAGTTACAGATGAGCACCTGCTTGGGATAAGGCTCAGATAATCATGGGCTGGATTCTGGGAGGTCATGCTTTTATTTCATTTTGTAACCTCCAATCATCCATTCCATCTGCCAAATGAGAGTGAACAAAGATCAGTTTAAAATCTTAGCTATGTTTTTAAAGCATAGGTCCTCCCTACCAGATATTAAGAACTACTGTGGAATTCAAGTGAGTTTACATAGAGGTTAATGAGAATGTGGCATCTCTATTTACTGTCCAGCACTCCCCACAGTCATTGGACTTGGGGATCCGGACTCACACCTACTCCATGTTGAAAACAACGTTGAGGAGCAGACTTATGTGTAGCTTCACACTACAGGGCATATTGAGTGTGTAGTACCTGAAAACAGACATCAGGGCGTTTGCCTTCATCCCTCATTTGAGTTTCTTTTTGTTATCTGAAGGATCTGGAAATCCCGTTGGACATGAGGGGGTGAAGAATGTATGAGAGGAAATTTCCCCACACATGACACCAGGTAATTAGAACTAGGAGCAGGAACTGTGAGTTAATAGTTTACGCAAGTTATCATTGGGAAACTTGGATGACATGTCAGCAGATCTGAAAAGTAAGGCACGAAGAATAAATACCCAAATTCACTTACTCAGAATTCACTGCTCAATTCAGAGAAGCATGTATCATTTATGC